>SJYT01083482.1:42572-72894 GCA_006410635.1 Cephalophus harveyi | reverse complement strand
CCAAGGGTTTCTCATAATATGAGCACAACGAATTTGGATGTTAATATCAGGTTGTAATCCCTCTGTTTTAAAAACTTTGCTTGACAAGTATTGAAAATAAGGAGTAGGAAATGGAGAAAGTATAACACTATGTAGCCATTAAAATGAGACAACTATATGCATTGATATAATCTGAGATATAATATTAGCTGAAAAAAAGGAAAGAACAGCTATCATCTGTGCTTGAAAACAGGAAGACCACATGTTCACAAGTTCCTCCTGATGCACAGAACAGTCAACAAGACAGTCAACAGCGGTGCTGGGGCTCCACCCGGGGAGGAGCTGTGTGACGACAGGAGTGAGGGGTGATTTACTTTCTGTTCATAAATCCTTAAAAAGTATGTTGAAAGGATTTTAAATTTTGTAGCACTGTTGCTGCTGCTGCTAAGTCGCTTCAGTCGTGTCCGACTCTGTGCGACCCCACAGATGGCAGCCCATTGGGCTCCGCCACCCCTGGGATTCTCCAGGCAAGAACACTGGAGTGGGTTGCCATTTCCTTCTCCAATGCATGAAAGTGAAAAGTGAAAGTGAAGTCGCTCAGTCGTGTCTGACTCAGCGACCCCATGGACTGCAGCCTACCAGGCTCCTCCATCCATGGGAGTTTCCAGGCAAGAGTACTGGAGTGGGGTGCCATTGCCTTCTCCGTTTGTAGCACTATATGTATCATTTGTTTCAAAACATTATTAAAAATACCTTTTAATCATTTGCAGCAGCAGTCCCCAACCTTTTTGGCAACAAGGACCCAGTTTCATGGAAGACAAGTTGCCCACAGACAGGACAGGGGTGGGAAGGGAGGAGGTTCAGGTGCAATGTGAGTGACGGGGAGCAGCAGATGAAGCTTTGTTCACCAGCCCACCACTCGCCTCCTGTTGTGCGGCCCAGTTCCTAACAGCCCATGGAGTGGTACAAGTCTGTGGTCCAGTGTTGGGGATCCATGATTTAGAGTCTCTGAAGCTACTTAGAAGAACTATGGGTATATTTGTTTTATTGTTGGGAGGCAAGACTTCTGACTACAGCCTTTAAAAAATGACCCCTATTAACTTTTTTAATTGAAGGATAATTGCTTTACAGAATAGTGTTGGTTTCTGCCAAACATCAACATAAATGAGCCTTATGTCCCCTCCTTCTTGAACCTCCCTCCTACCTCCCTTCTCATCCCACCCTTCTAGATTGTTACAGAGCCAAGGTTTGAGTTCCCAGAGTCATACAGCAAATTCCCACTGTCTTATCTATTTTACATTCAGTAATGTAAGTTTCCATGTTACTCTCTCCATACATCACACCCTCTCCTTCCTCCCTCCACCCCACCAGGTCCCTAAGTGTTCTCTATGTCTATGTCTCCACTGCTGCCCTGCAAATAATTCCATCAGTACCATCTTTCTAGATTCCATATATACACGTTAGTATATGATACTTGTTTTTCTTTTTCTGACTCACTTCATTCTATATAATAGGCTCTAGGTTCATGATAACCTCATTAGAATGGACTCAAATGTGTTCCTTTTAATGGCTGAGTAATATTCCACTGTGTATATGTACCTCCGCTTCTTTATCCATTCATCTGTTGATGGACATCTAGCTTGCTTCCATGTTCCAGCTATTGCAAATAGTGCTGCTACAACATTGGGGTACATATGTCTTTTTCAATTTTGGTTTCCTCAGAATATATGCCTAGTAGTGGGACTGCTTGGTCATATGGTGGTTTCATTCATAGTTTTTTAATCTCCATACTGTCTTCCATAGTGGCTGCATCAACTTACATTCCCACCAATAGTGAAGGAGAGCTCCCTTTTCTCAACACCCTCTCCAGCATTTAGTGTTTATAGACTTTTTGATGATGGCCATTCTGACAGGTGTGAGGTGATATCTCACTGTGGTTTGATTTGCATTTCTCTAACAATGTTGAGCATCTTTTCATGTGTTCGATAACCATCTGTATGTCTTATTTAAATAAATATATGCTTATGTCTTTTCCCCACTTTTTGATTGGGTTGTTTGTTTTTCTAGAACTGACTTGCATGGAAGTATGGTAGTGTTAGCATTTCAGTCTTGTCTGACTCTTTACAACCCCATGGACTGTAGCCCACCCGGCTCCTCTGTCCATGGGAATCTCCACACAAGAATACTGAAGTGGGTTGCCATTTCCTACTCCAAAAGATCTTCCAGAACAAGGGATTGAACCTGGGTCTTGCACACTGCAGGGTTCTCCCTCATTGCAGGCAGATTCTTTACTATCTGAGTCACTAGGGAAGCCTTCATGGGCAGCTTGTATATTTTGGAAATTAACCCTTTGTCAATTGTTTCATTTGCTATTATTTTCTCCCATTCTGTGGGTTGGAAAAATGATCCCACTTTTATACAGTAAGACACTCTATAGTCTCAAAGCATTTAAGCATCTGCTCTCTCATCTGATCCCTGTAATGAGTGTGAAGAAACTGGCAGAGCTGTAATCCCTGCTCTACACACAGGTGAGGACATGAGGCTCAGAGGCCTCGGGGGACACAAGGCCACATGAATGTTAAATGCCTCCTCCATCGATTCAAACTGGTCCAGGTGCCTAGAACTAGGATATTAGGATTTTGTAAGTTCTGGGCTGTATTAAGTGATTTAATGAATAGGCTAAATAACACCTTTGTTACAACCAGTAGAGGCCTCGGGGGACACAAGGCCACATGAATGTTAAATGCCTCCTCCATCGATTCAAACTGGTCCAGGTGCCTAGAACTAGGATATTAGGATTTTGTAAGTTCTGGGCTGTATTAAGTGATTTAATGAATAGGCTAAATAACACCTTTGTTACAACCAGAAATAAAGAACTTCAAAAAACTCAACCAGGTCTGCTTCATCACAGAACAGAATGAACGACAGGCATTTATTCTTTGTTTGAGTTGAATTGTGTCCCCTCCAATTTTACATGTTGAAATCCTAAACCAGAGGACTTCTCGGGTGGCTCAGACAGTAAAGCATCTGTCTACAATGTGGGAGACCCGGGTTCAATCCCTGGGTCGGGAAGATTCCCTGGAGAAGGAAATGGCAATCCACTCCAGTACTATTGCCTGGAAAATCCCATGGACAGAGGAGCCTGGTAGGCTATGGTCCATGGGGTCGCAAAGAGTGGGACACAAGTGAGCAACTTCACTTTCACTTTCTGTCCTAAACCTGCCAGTACCTCAGAATGTGACTGTGTTTGGAGACAGGCTCTTTAGAGAGGCAAAAAAGTTAAAATGAAGTCAAACAGGTGGGTCCTAATCTAATAGACTGGAGTTCTTACAAGAAGAGAAGATCAGGACACAGGTACAAACAGAGGGAAGGCCCTGTGACGACAGAGGGAAGATGGCATCTCCAAGCCAAGGAGAGAGACCTCAGAGGAAACCAACTCTACTGACACCGTGACCTCAGACATCCATCCTCCAGGGCTGTGAGAAAATAAATTTATGTTGTTTAAGTCGTCTACTCTGTGGCAATTTGCATGGCAGTCCTAGCAAACTAATGCCCCTTCAGCTTTGTGTATCTGAGAGGTAATTTCTCTGCTACTTCATGGATCATTTAAAAGGGTCAATCAGACAGTGACTCAGTGATTCACCTGAACTATGTATTTTAAAAAAATGTGACTTGGAAGCACCTTTTCTCAGATGTTGAGTTTTCTTTTCAGATGAATGAATTCTATTCTATTAGAGTGAAAATTTTGTTGACTTAGGCTAATGCTCCTGGTGTTATAGCTCTGAACAATGCCTGGGTATCTGATGTTTGCACATCCAAAAACCTGATAATCTGACAGCTTACCTAAGAGGATGCAGAGTATGCAGAAATAATGTCAAGAAGATGTTCAAATGAGACGAGGATCAAGAAATGCATTTCTTTTTTCTGTAGAAGTGAACTGACCCAGTGACAGGACTGCAACTCAAGAGTGAGGTTCTGCCACTCTGTGAACTTGGATGATGGCCTCATCTTGGCTACCACGTGAAATAAGCAGTGTTCTCAGAATTGACATAGAAAACAGTACCTAGGGTGGCCCTCAGTCTCCCCCAGCAATTGTCCCTCTGTGCTCCCTGGACCAGCTTTGCGACCTTAGGTGAGCCCTGGACACACTCTCCCCATCCATGACATGGATAAAAATGGACCATTGTGAGATTATGTGAAATCATACATGTGAGAACAATGTAAAATAAATTGAGAAGAACTACACAAATGTAACTTACCCTGAATATTGTTAGAGTAGGTGCAGGATTACTAGACCAGGAAGCACAAGATTTGTAATTCTATGACCCATGTCTGTTTTTATATGTATGTTACACTTGATTTAAAACATTTACTGAAAGAAAATATGTCTAATTCTGTATCTGCAGCAAACTAACTTAACACCAATTATATACATAGGGCCACTTTCCTTCTAAGGGGCCTTAGTTCCATCATCTGTAAAGTGAGGTTGTTGAAACCTATTATCTTATGTTATCTGGACCTATCAGAAGTTCTGTGATCTACTTCTCATTATTCAATGTCTTGATAATACATAATGATAGCATAGTGTTTAAATGAAGACTTTGACACAGGTGGGTACACCTCTTTCTAATGTGAATGCCTAAAGTGGAAAGACCAAAAGAGTTTGATTTCTGGCTGTTTTGTGATTTTGTCACACAGAAAATGACAAATGCTTATCAAGTGTTCAATGACTGGCAGACACTCGAATTAATGAAAGTGCTCTGTGAATTTCAGGCATAAAAAAAAATAGGGTGATATATGGCTCAGATGGTAAAGAATTTGTCCTCAATGTGGGAGACTGGAGTTCGATCCCAGGTTGGGAAGATCCCCTGGAGAAGGGAATGGCAACCCACTCCAGTGTTCTTGTCTGCAAAATTCCATGGACAGAGAAGAGTGGCAAGCTACAGACAATGGTGTTGCAGAGTCAAACGTGACTTGATGACTAACACACACACTCTATACCTGCATACAACATAAGTACTTGGGAAATGTTCAGAACACAGACTTCCTTGTCCCTAAACCTAAACACGAACTCTAACTCTGCCACCTCTTCAGCCATCTCTGCAACTCAGGAAGTCACCCACACTATGAGCAGCGGAAGGTCCTGCCCTGCATTTCCTCATTTCTAAGGAGGGCTGACGGAGAAGGCAATGGCACCCCACTCCAGTACTCTTGCCTGGAAAATCCCATGGACGGAGGAGCCTGGTGGGCTGCAGTCCATGGGGTCGCTGAGTCGGACACGACTGAGCGACTTCCCTTTCACTTTTCACTTTCATGCATTGGAGAAGGAAATGGCAACCCACTCCAGTGTTCTTGCCTGGAGAATCCCAGGGACGGGGGAGCCTGGTGGGCTACCGTCTATGGGGTCACACAGAGTCGGACACGACTGAAGTGACTTAGCAGCAGCAGCAGCAGCAAGGAGGGCTGAGATGAGACAGTGATGAACTAAGGCCACATTTCAGATAAATGTTTCATATACTAGCACTTAAGATACAAGGACATGTTTTCTTTAAGACATTTAAAACATTACACTGGTAATCTTATTCTACTTACAAGTGAAAATCTGGGAAATTCACAAAAGTATGAAGAATAGAAAACATACCCATAATTTAATACTCAGAGATAAATTTTCTATGGGGAAGCCTCACCATAGGCAGCTGGAAGCCTCATCCCACCCCAAACACTGAATGTCAAGGGTCAAGAACACCAGACCTTCCTTCCTTCCATCTTCCCATCAACCCTATTCCCACTCCCACCTTCTTCCAGAAAAACTTACAGATGGCTGTATGACAATGGCTAAGTCTCCTAAACTAGACCTCAGCTACCATCTCACCTTTGTGTGGAAGATGTCACTTGACCTGAGTGTTACCCATTGAGCACCTTCCTCACACTATGCACAGAGCTTAGTGCCTCACACATCTCCTCTCTGAGAAAATGCTCTGTAAACCTTCAGGCACAATTCAGACTACAGTGTGATGGTATTGTGAGTTCTTGATTTGTCCTGATGACACTTTCATTTTCTAGAAGGTAGAGGAAGCCTGGGGGTGGTGAGTGGCAAATACACCTAAGTCTAAACAACAAAGAATTAGGGAGAAGCTGACAGTATCATGTAGACGTTTTCCTTACAGATTAGAAAACAGAAGAGACCTACACCTTTCCCCGGAGGATCTTCCTAGAGTCAAACTATTCCAAAAATTATCCCCTGAACTCTCAAATTTCCTGGATATTCCTTGACAGAACTTACATCACAAATATGCTGAGCACCAATCAGAATGAAAGTGAAGAGAACTAAAAAGCCTCTTGATGAAAGTGAAAGTGCAGAGTGAAAAAGTTGGCTTAAAGCTCAACATTCAGAAAACAAAGATCATGGCATCCGGTCCCATCACTTCATGGGAAATAGATGGGGAAACAGTGGAAACAGTGTCAGACTATTTTTTTGGACTCCAAAATCACTGTTGATGGTGACTGCAGCCATGAAATTAAAAGACGCTTACTCCTTGGAAGAAAAGTTATGTCCAACCTAGATAGCATATTCAAAAGCAGAGACATTACTTTGCCGACTAAGGTCCGTCTAGTCAAGGCTATGGTTTTTCCTGTGGTCATGTATGGATGTGAGAGTTGGACTGTGAAGAAGGCTGAGCGCCAAAGAATTTATGCTTTTGAACTGTGGTGTTGGAGAAGACTCTTCAGAGTCCCTTGGACTGCAAGGAGATCCAACCAGTCCATTCTGAAGGAGATCAGTCCTGGGATTTCTTTGGAAGGAATGATGCTAAAGCTGAAACTCCAGGACTTTGGCCACCTCATGTGAAGAGCTGACTCATTGGAAAAGACTTTGATGCTGGGAGGGATTGGGGGTAGGAGGAGAAGGGGACGACCGAGGATGAGATGGCTGGATGGCATCGCTGACTTGACGGACATGAGTTTGGGTGAACTCCAGGAGTTGGTGATGGACAGGGAGGCCTGTGATTCATGGGGTCTCAAAGAGTCGGACATGACTGAGTGACTGAACTGAACTGAACTGAATCAGAATGAATGTAAAGGGTCTGCAAAATGAGAGTGTTCTGTGCTCTATGAGCATCTGAACTCAGAGTCCAGAAGTGTGGAAGTCCAATCTGAAATCTCTGTCACAGGCACATGTGTGTGCACACAGAAGGGTGCACACATCCTGACACCATCCCCACCACTGCTGCAGATTCTCAGCAGACCTGCTCTTAACCCGCCATGTGTTGTTAAGGCCCACTCATGAAGGTTAGTCTCTGGAGGCTTATAAGGGCACAGAGTGCTTGTTATCAGACCCCTGATACAGATCTTGGGAAGAGTGAACCTGGAGACGAACTTTAATGACAACTCCCATCCTATTTTGCTCTTTCAGTGAGGACAGCTACTTCCTCCTTGCCCAGTTGTTGCGCCATTTTGTAAAACAGACTGTTTCTATTCTGCAGCAAATCATTTGGCTGACCAGTTTCTTTCCGTTTCCCTGAATCCAAAACCTGTAAACAACAAAAAGAAACCCATTAGTACATAATGTCTCCCAGTAACATATTATAACTCAGACAATATTTCAAAAAGTGTCAGGATAGGGAAACAGAAAATCTATTTGGGTGGTGAAGTGAAGTCGCTCAGTCGTGTCCGACTCTTTGCGACCCCGTGGACAGTAGCCTACCAGGCTCTGCCATCCATGGGATTTTCCAGGCAAGAATACTGGGGTGGGCTGCCATTTCCTTCTCCAGGGTATCTTCCCAACCCAGGGATCAAACCCGAGTCTCCTGCATTGCAGACAGATGCTTTACCATCTGAGCCACCAGGGTAGGACTGGCTGATGTTTTAATAGTTTGACTAATTTGTTTTACTAGGCAGACAAAGGCCTAACCTGACCTTTTAATATTTTGATCTTATAGGAAAGAAAGAAAATGTAAGTTTTAGACTATGACTACTAGTACTCTATAGCATCTTATTTTATGTTCAGGACATTTGGGGTTGTTATCATTAGCACTTTTAGCACTCAGACTCTGAGCTTTGAGGCAATTTATACAGATACACAGAGTTGGTAAATATCTTCATTCAAGAAAACCAAACTCCATTTACCTAAAAAGTAGGTTGGTGTCATACAAACCAGAGAGCAGTGCCCTGACAACAAATTAATGGTTGATTTGAGAATCTGAGCAATATTTGGGGAAAAAAGCAAAGGCTTCCAGGATTTCTTAAGGATCCTGGATTATGCCAGCTTCTAAGAGGAACAGAATCCTTGTCCAAGGGGTTGAGATGCTTCTTGAAGCTGAATGTGGTTGTAGCTTATTCTTCTGAGAGAGAAAGGGTGGCAAAAGGAGCTAGTACATAAGCATCTTTTGCAAACTGCTCTGCACAGAAGAAATCTATAGAAATCCAGTTTTCTCTTTGGATAAGACTAAAAAAGAAAGTAAGAAATTAAACTCCAAATTCTAGTGATCATGGCCTACAGAGCACATGGGGCCAGCCCAACCTGAACTGCCTAGGATCTGAATCTGTTTCCACAAATTATCTTTCTTTCCTTGTTTCTCTTTCTTTCTTCAACTGCTTTCCTTTCACCTCTTTTATTATTCATTAATAAGTCTGCTAAATGCAAACTGACAGGGAGAGGAAGGGGTCCTGCACTCTGCCTTTCTACTTATTAGTGACTTTGGTTAATGGTTCTGAATGGGGAAAATGTGTCTGAAACAATTAGCCCAAGTGATATAATTATAAAAACAGTTCTGATGTTCAGTAGTATTTATTTATTTTTATGTTCAGTAGTATTTAATTCTTCATTTAGGTCATATTTGAAATAAATGCATATTAAGAGAATATTCTGGATGGGCTTCCCTGGTGGCTCAGTGATAAAAGAATCTGCCTGCTAATGCAGGAGTCTTGTGTTCCATCCCTGATCCAGAAAGCTCGCACCTGCCACAGAGCAACTCAGCCCATGTGCCGTAACTACAGAGCCTGTGGTCTAGAGCCCAGGAGCCTCAGCTACTGAGCCTACATGCCGAGAGCCCAGGCTCCGCAGCAAGAGAGCCCATGCAACCAGAAGTCTGCACACGGCAAGGAAGAGTAGCCCCTACTCGCTGCAGCTAGAGAAAAGTCTGTGTAGCAAGGAAGACCCAGCACAGCCTAAAATAAATAAATAAATAAAAGTTGTTTTTTTATTTTATTAAAGAACAGAATGCAGGAACTCTAAACAACACCAGGTTGTTTTTAAACATATAGGTACTACAGTATATTTAATCCTTTGCATTTAATTGAAAACATTTATTAGTCTCATAAATGCCATTTTCCTGTTAATCATTTGTTTACTACTGTGAATCACTGCTAAGAGCAGCTTTCTCAAAAGAGTCTGAGAATAATCAAATCTGTTTCATCCACTTAATGGGCTTCCAAGGTAACTCAGTGGGTAAAGAATCTGCCTGCAATGAAGGAGACACAAGAGGCATAGGTTCGATCCCTGGGTTGTGAAGATCCCCTGGAGAAGAGCATAGCAAACTATTCCAGTATTCTTGTCTGGAAAATCATATGGACAAGGGAGTCTGGTGGACTATAGTCCATGGGATCATAGTCAGACATGACTGAGCACCTTTCACTTTCACATCTGCATAATAATTTAAATGTTTGGTGAAAGGTGCTCAGTCATGTCCGACTCTTTATGACCCCATGGGACTGTAGCCCAGCAGTCTCCTCTGTCCATGGAATTCTCCAGATAAGAATACTGGAGTGGGTAGCCATCTCCTTCTCCAGGGGATCTTCCTGACCCAGGGATTGAATCAAGTCTCCTGCACTGCAGGTGGAATCTTTACCATCTGAGCCCCCAGGGAAGCCCTGTAACTTGGCATGTCAATTTAGATGTCTCAAATGTGCAATTCTACTTAAGCATAGCATAACAGAACATAACTACCACTCCTGATGTTGAAGAAGAAAAACTGCAGTTTTAAAACACTGATCTCCACACATCTACGTCAATTAATCTATGAAACAGTACACAAGAATTGGAGAAGAGACAGTTTCTATGGTAAATAGTACTGGGAAAGCTGAACACCTGAAAATATATGAAAGTAGACACTCCCTCACATCATACACAAAAATAAACTCAAAATGGCTTCAAGATTTAATATAAGGCTGGGGACTATAAAAATAAATGAAAACACAGGCAAAAGATTCTTTGACATAAATCACAGCAATACTTTTTTTTAGATTAGTCTCCCAAAGCAAAAGAAATAAAAGCAAAAACAAATGGAAGCTAATCAAATTTAAAAGCCAAGGCTCACATAAGGGTTACAAGAGCTGAGATGGGACACAGACTGAAAAAAGGCCAGAAATAGAATTTTACCAAGTTAGCCTTTACATTTACTGGTTTGGTCAAAGACTCTAGATATTTCAGAACAAATAAGCATAAAGCAAATCCAAATTCTTGTTATGTACAGAAAAATAGGTATAACTTTAGATTTTTAACATCCCTTATAAGAAAAAGCTCCTACGATCTCTCATTAGGTCCCCAACTCTTCTCATAACCCAAGATACACTATTAACTAAACCACATATTCAAGTTGGTATGATAACAATCCCCAAACCATAGGATCTCTCCAGGAACCCAACCCTGAACTGCTTATCAAGCTCTAGTAGGTTAAGTAAAAATACATTATGTTGGATGAGTAAGTCAGTTACGTAAGCTCAATGAAGATGTGTTGATGAAGCCTGTTTATGTGCAGATAGTCCAGACAGCTGTCCTAGAAATAAAAATGAAACAGACACACTACAAGATAATTTGATCCATTTTCACTGGCAGGATGTCATCAGTGATAAAGAAGAATGCGGGGAGAGGTGGGTGAGTGTACCGAGAGGTGGTGGTGCCCAGGAGAGGATGGAGGAGAAGCCTGATAAGATGCCGGGAAATGACAACAGAGAGATCCCACTGCACAACAAGTAGAGTGGGTAGGGGAAGGTCTGAGTGTCAGATCTGCCTCTGGCTGCCAGGTGATGACACGGAACAGCTGTCCAAACCTGGAAGGTGGGTCCTCATCGGCAAATGGGTACCTGTGATTTTCTCAGTGACTGGAGAATGTGGTGACTATTAACTCAAAATCCTGTCTTGGGTCTTGATATAGTAAATCATTCTTCTCACTGGGGAAGGATGAAGGCTGGGTCAGGGTGACCTCCGCAGCCGCTCTCCCAAAGCTGCTGCCTTTGCACACAAGCACCCTCCCCCCCATAAAGTATTTCTTCTCCCCAGCTGTACTTTCTACCTCGGTGTTAGTTATCTTTCCTCTAAAAACTTGAGTGAAATCTCTTGCAGAGTTTTTGAATGAGCTTTTCTCTTCTCAAATGTTCTAATTACAGTATGTAGGTTTATGAAAGAAAAGTTCCATTAAGGTGAAAAATAGAATTTAAGTAAAACTCTAGTTAGGTTGAGCTATTTTATGCGTTTCAGGTGGGGATGTTACAACCGTTTCTGATTTTCACTTCTCTGGGAAAAATTCTAAATAGAGGTTTGAGATGAGGAAGAAACAAAGAATATAAAACCATAAGATAGACTATAAACAGAAGAGGTGGGATCTGAGTTTCTCAGCTCTGCTTTTGGTTCTTCATCATTCATTTCCAGAGAATTCTCTGAGCACAGTGAAAGTGTTGACCACAGATAACACTTTTAGAGCAACTGCACATTGTCACATGCTTCCTTTGTTCACACCAACAAGAGAATCTGGGTGATATGAAGGTGGCAGTGTGCAGAGACTGGAGGGAAGAGCTGGGCTGTTGGCTGCAGGGAAAGCAGGTCATGAGCACCCAGCTACTCTCAAAAACTACAGGAAGAACCCTCTAGTGTAGAGAGAGTGGTGAGTCTTAGGAAAAAGAGCATTTCTAATTTGTCTATCTTGCTCCACTGTTTTGTGGCAACAGAGAAAGTAAGGAAGATTATATTAGTTGTCATTATGACTCCATCATGTTTAATAAGCTTAATATTGAGAGAACTTTGTGAAATCGAATTCTAAGCCTGACACATGAATGGTGCTTAATGAACTAAAGCAAGGTAAATCCCTTTGGAGAGACAACACATAAACAAAGCTACCAATTAAGTCACACTTGTTTCCCAACAAGCCCTTTCTCTGATTTACTTACAGTGAACAAAACCATATCCATCTAATCATTTCAAGATTTTTGATAAAAGTGACAATTTGGAAAATATATAGATGTCTAAGTTTGAGATTAATTATGCTCTATCCCTATGATGAAATTTTAGGCAGCTTTAAGAACTGAGCTGTGGAAAATTAATAAATGACATGGGGAATTTTAAGAATACATAAAAATTCTGTAATGAAATATTCTGTTTTGCACAATAAAACAAATTATTAAAATGGTTCTAATGTTATCCAAATAATATTATAGCACTATATAACTGCCACTTTCTGGTGGTGGGTATTTTGTAACCTTCTCTTTATGAGATTTTCTTCTATTTTCCTATTTCTACCTTGCACATTTATTGCTTTTTTATAACAAAAATATATTTTTATGGATTAGATTCAATTAAAAATAGAATTTAAAAAGCATATTCATCTATCTTTCTGCAGAAGTATTCATGCGCAATAAAATGTAACTATTACACCTTATCACTTGCAATGATAGGACTTTATGGTGACAACCCTGTCGGTTATGCCCTTTGTCAGCATCTGTCACTTTCCCAGCTACTCCTTAAGGCCAGTCACCCGCCCTCTGAAGCATAGGCTTTGAAACAGATTGACTCATCTTTACGTACACACTAAAGTTTTCAGAATAGACAGTCACCTGTTTTCCAGAAAGGAACGAGGTACAGTCATCCCTCAGTGTGGGTACAGTTCCAGAACACCAGAACAAAGTGAATATGGCAGTAAAGTGAGTCATATGAATGTTCTGGTTTCCCAGAACATACAGAAGTTATGTTTGCATGACACTGGCATATCAAGTGTGCAATAACATTATGTCTGAGAAAACAATGTAGAGACCTTGGCCTAAAAACAATGCATTGCTTAAAAAAATCCTAACCAACACAGGAGACTTCAGCAAGTCACAGCAGTAACACTGATGGTGCCGATCACCAGAGAAGCTATAATGACTGTGGAAAAGTTTGACATATAATGAGAATTACCAAAAGGTGAGACAGAGAATTGGAATGAGGAAATACTGTTTGAAAAATGGAGCCCATAGACTTGCTCGATGCAGGGTTATGATAAGCTGTCAATTTGAAAAAATTCAGTATCTGGGAAGTACAATAAAAAAGCTATGTCTATTTCTAAAGCAAAAAAAAAAAAACAAAACAAAACAAATAAGGTTCAAATTGGGAAAGGATGTCAAGGTTGTATATTGTCACTCTGCATATCTAACATATATGCAGAGTACATCATGCAAAATGTCAGGCTGGATGAAGCTCAAACTGGAATCAAGATTGCTGGGAGAAATATCAATAACCTCAGATATGTAGATGACACCACCCTTTTGGCAGAGTCAAAGAGGATCTAAAGAGCCTCTTGATGAAAGTGAAAGAGGGGAGTGAAAAAAGCTGGCTTAAAACTCAGCATTCAAAAGGCAAAGGTCATGGCATCCAGTGCCATCACTTCATGGCAAATAGATGAGGAAACAATGGAAACAGTGACAGACTAAGTGATTTTCTTGGGCTCCAAAATCACTGTAGACAGTGACCACAGCCATGAAATTAAAAAGATGCTTGCTCTTTGGAAGAAAAGCTAAGACAAACCTAGACAGCATATTAAGAAGCTGAGACATTACTTTGCCAACCAAGGTCCATCTAGTCAAAGCTATATGGTTTTTCCAGTAGTCATGTATGGATGCAAGAGTTTGACCATAAAGAAGGCTGAGCACCAAAGAATTGATGCTTTCAAACTGTGGTGATAAAGAAGACTCTTGAGAGTCTCTTGGACTGAAAGAATATTAAACCTGTCAATCCTAAAGGAAATCAACCCTGAATATCCATTGGAAGGACTGATGCTAAAGCTGAAGCTCCAATGCTTTGGCTACCTAATGCAAAGAGCTGACTCACTGGAAAAGACTCTGATGCTGGGAAAGATTGAAGGCAGGAGGAGAAGAGGATGACAGAGGATGAGATGGTTGGACAACGTCACGGACTGAACAGACATGAGTTTGAACAAACTGGGACATAGTGAAGCACAGGGAGGCCTGGTATGCTGAACTCCATGGGGTCACGAACAATCAGACATGACTGAGTGAGTGAACAACAATTTTCAGGAAAGAGAGGAGAAACTAAGAGAAAATTACATTACTGGAGGTTCCTATCAAATTTTACAAGGAAGGATACATTGAAAAATTGAACATAAATGAAAACAACTAAAGTGGTGAGAGTCTTACCGATATCCGTTGACAGTCAATGACATTGCTCAACCTGTGTGTGATGGTTAGCACAGTGCAGTGAGCAAATTTCTCACGAATTTTTTTTTGTATTAACTCATCAGTTCTAGAATCAAAGAAATTGATTTAGTTCAGTAAAAACAGGTAAAGCAGACTTTTAACTTAAAAATATCATGATACTTTTAATAATGTTTTTAAAAATCAGTACCTTAATGTATAATCTTGTTCCTTAAAAACTAAGTATAAAAAGTCTTTTTAGAAATTTACTGTTTTTCAAAAATGGAAAATAGTCTTCCCTCAAAATTGCTTGAGATTATAATGAGCTGGATTTAGGAATCTAGCTCTCTCAGGATGGCTGATAGCAACATTAACCCTATATAACATGTCTTGGTTTTTCCTTTGTTTTCTGGAATTAATATTATCAAGAAATATCCATGAGGCCAAGAGAATGCTTAGAAACATTTCTGCTGCTGCTGCTGCTGCTAAGTCGCTTCAGTCACGTCCGACTCTGTGCGACCCCATAGACAGGAGCCCAACAGGCTCCCCTGTCCCTGGGATTCTCCAGGCAAGAACACTGGAGTGGGTTGCCATTTCCTTCTCCATTGTGTGAAAGCGAAAAGTGAAAGTGAAGTCGCTCAGTCGCATCCGACTTCTAGCGACCCCATGGACTGCAGCCTACCAGGCTCCTCCATCCATGGGATTTTCTAGGCAAGAGTACTGGAGTGGCTTGCTATTGTAAAAATGGAAAATAGTCTTCCCTCAAAATTGCTTGAGATTATAATGAGCTGGATTTAGGAATCTAGCTCTCTCAGGATGGCTGATAGCAACATTAACCCTATATAACATGTCTTGGTTTTTCCTTTGTTTTCTGGAATTAATATTATCAAAAAATATCCATGAGGCCAAGAGAATGCTTAGAAACATTTCTGCTGCTGCTGCTGCTGCTAAGTCGCTTCAGTCACGTCCGACTCTGTGCGACCCCATAGACAGGAGCCCAACAGGCTCCCCTGTCCCTGGGATTCTCCAGGCAAGAACACTGGAGTGGGTTGCCATTTCCTTCTCCATTGTGTGAAAGCGAAAAGTGAAAGTGAAGTCGCTCAGTCGCATCCGACTTCTAGCGACCCCATGGACTGCAGCCTACCAGGCTCCTCCATCCATGGGATTTTCTAGGCAAGAGTACTGGAGTGGCTAGAAACATTTCTAAGCATCTCTAAATGTTTTCCACTTGCCACCTTTAGAATTCAAGGATTCAGATTCAAGGTTTCCTGGATCTCAGCTCCATACCTTGGATCCACGTTTGATGTGGCTCTGTCAATAACCAATATCTGATTTTTCTTGAGAATAGTCCGAGCAAGGCACACCAGTTGTCTCTGTCCAACACTTAAGTTCAACCCAGATTCTGCTAATTCAGTATTCATTTTACCAGGAAGATGGTCAAAGGTATCTTTAAGTTGCACCTGTGGATACAGAAAGAATGACATTTTCCTAAGCAAACTGTTACTGAAGTAGACAAGCCTCTTACACATTAGAACTCTGACGTCCTCAGGACTTCTTATGTATCTTACATGTACAGCCAGGTAGCAGGGAGAGCTTTTTCCAAAGAGTATTCACTGAGAAAGATGGTGGAGTCAAGTCAGGACAGAAAGATCTCAATGTCCCTCATCCCTGGCACAGGACAGCCTCCAGAAACCCCACCAAGGGATTAGTTAAGGAAGTCTCTCAAAAAATGAAGCTATTTCTCCCAATGTGGTTTAAACAGAAAAGTTAAAACAATCTTTATGGTTGAATCAAGTTTCCCAATGTTCATTTGGCATAGGAGTTGGTACACTAAAAAAAACTTCAAAAATTTTTACAGTAAGTCCTTTTCTCTGAAGATAAAATCTTACCAGCACATTTGGTTTTAGAAAAGACAGAGAAACCAGAGATCAAATTGGCAATATCCACTGGATCATCAAAAAAGCAAGAGAGTTTCAGAAAAAAACATCTATTTCTGCTTTATTGACTATGCTAAAGCCTTTGATTGTGTGCATTACAATAAACTGTGGAAAATTCTGTAGGAGATAGGAATACCAGACCACCTGACCTGCCTCTTGAGAAACCTATATGCAGGTCAGGAAGCAACAGTTAGAACTGGGCATGGAANCAGAAAAAAACATCTATTTCTGCTTTATTGACTATGCTAAAGCCTTTGATTGTGTGCATTACAATAAACTGTGGAAAATTCTGTAGGAGATAGGAATACCAGACCACCTGACCTGCCTCTTGAGAAACCTATATGCAGGTCAGGAAGCAACAGTTAGAACTGGGCATGGAACAACAGACTGGTTCCAAATAGGAAAAGGAGTACGTCAAGGCTGTATATTGTCACCCTGCTTATTCAACTTCTATGCAGAGTACATCATGAGAAACACTGGGCTGAAAGAAGCACAAGCTAGAATCAAGATTGCCGGGAGAAATATCAATCACCTCAGATATGCAGATGACACCACCCTTATGGCAGAAAGTGAACAGGAACTAAAAAGCCTCTGGATGAAAGTGAAAGAGGAGAGTGAAAAAGTTGGCTTAAAGCTCAACATTTAGAAAACTAAAATCATGGCATCTGGTCCCATCACTTCATGGCAAATAGATGGGGAAACAGTGGAAACAGTGACTGAATTTATTTTTGTGGGCTCCAAAACCACTGCAGATAGTGATTGCAGCCATGAAATTAAAAGACGCTTACTCGTTGGAAGGAAAGTTATGACCAACCTAGACAGCATGTTAAAAAGCAGAGACATTACTTTGTCAACAAAGGTCTGTGTGGTCAAGGCTACGGTTTTTCCAGTAGTCATGTATGGATGTGAGAGCTGGACTATAAAGAAAGCTGCTTGCTGAAGAATTGATGCTTTTGAACTGTGGTGTTGGAGAAGACTCTTGAGAGTCCCTTGGACTGCAAGGAGATTCAACCAGTCCATCCTAAAGGAGATCAGTCCTCGGTGTTCATTGCAAGGACTGATGTTGAAGCTGAAACTCTAATACTTGGCCACCTGATATGAAGAACTGACTCATTTGAAAAGACCCTGATGCTGGAAAAGATTGAGGGCAGGAGGAGAAGGGAACGACAGAGGATGAGATGGTTGGATGGCATCACTGACTCAATGGACATGGTTTGGGTAGACTCCGGGAGTTGGTGATGGTTAGGGAGTCCTGGCAAGCTGCAGTTCATGGGGTGGCAAAGAGTCGGACATGACTGAGTGACTGAACTGAACTGAAAATACACGAATTCAAACAATTGCAAACTGCACCTTATACATTAGTAATCCTGGAACCTGCTCTGGTGATGGTTCTTTCCCAAGTTTACTTCTATAAACAGTGGACCAATCAAGTGCATTTTCCTCAGTGTCATAAATGTCTTGCAGCGAATGAAAACTCATGAAAAATAAAACACAACATCTTATTTCCCCCAGAATATGGATATAGGTGATGTTTATATTAATCTATCTTCATAAAGTTATTCTCCAAAGATTAGGAAAAAAACAAACTTTTAACTGCCAAAGATAATCTGAAACTACATTTTGTGGTAGGGATAAGTTCAATAAATATTTATTTTGGAAAAGTATTATAGAGCAAGAACCAAACTCAGGCTTTACTTGAAGTTGAATAACAAAGAAGAAATACACTCCAAATTAAGAGACCAACAGATTGATAAGTGATGGCTGATAAATTATCTGACACTTTACAATGTCAGATAACAACACACCAAGGATGAGTGAGCAGTGTTTTTAATTGTTCATTTTTCAGGAATCCTAAATGCTGGAGCACATCTCTGAATGTGAACCTGAATTGTGTTCCAGATGGGAGTCTGATCCCATGAAAAGGGAATCCTGAGTTAGGATTAAATATGGTATTAAACATGTGTTAGCATGAAAAGTACATAAAATCTAAAGAGTAAGATATGGATTGTGGTGCAAGTGGCTGGACTTGCTTAAGACTGACTTCCTGACTCACACTTGCCTCTGACTTGGATGACATCTCATCACTAATTTGATTTTATACTTTCCTTCAAGTTTGTCCATATTGGCATCACAAGGAAAAAGAGTTGTGAGGGGAAATGTTTTTCAGGAAATGTTAATTTCTGAGATTCTGTCTTCATTTATAAATCAGGGATGGTTATGAGAATATATGAATATGAAGGCCCTCTATAGTGTAATGATAAAATCAAATTATAATTAAGTATTAAAATGGGAAAAAAGGACAATAGAAGCAGAGACAATAATAACTAGGAGCTACAATTAGAGAATCTGAAAGCATACTAGATAATAGTATAATATTACTGTTAAATTTATTGATTAACATGACTGTGTTAGGACATATAAGGGAACGTCCTTGTTCTTACAAGGTGTACATTTTTGTATTTAAAGGTGAAATACAACTTTTAATAAACATTTCTACAACTTACAAACAATTCAGTAAAATGTAGATTATATTGATGGAGAAAATATGGGCAGACACTAACAGCGGATGAATCGGGTGAAGATGTTTATGTGTTCATTATACTATTCCTTCCATGTTCCTGTGATTTGAAAATTTTAAAACAATAAATTGAACGCTTGGGACTCCTGGTGGTCCAGTGGTTAAGAACCCACCTGCCAACGCACAGGACATGGGTTTCATCCCTGATCCAGGAAGATCCCACGTGGCAAGGAGGAAGTGAACCCATGTGCCACACTCCAGAGCCCACATTCCAGAGCCTACAGGCTGCAACTCCTGAGCCTGCAGGCCACAGTACTGAAGCCTGTGTGCTCCAGAGTCCAGGTGTCACAACAGGAGAAGCCATGTCAGTGAGAAGCTGTGTACTGCCACTAAGATTAGCCCCTGTTTGCCACCCTATTTCTATCACTATAAACATTTCAATGTAACCTACTACGTGTACTGAATCTACCAACCAGGCACCAACACCCCTCTCAGGAGATCAACACAGATATCAGACGGTTTCTATATTTTGTGGAACCTTCTTACTTTTCAAAAAGAAAGGCTGCTGTGGACTGAAGGAGAAAGGGAAATGCCATCAACAGATGGGGAAGAGCTTTTACTAGAGCAGGACTGGCGTCAAGGAAGTAAAGGGAGAGCCCGTTCACCTAACACAAGGCCTGTCTCCACCACAGGACCACATGGCTCCTGATGCAGAGGCTCAGCAGCCTCTGGTTTCTGTATCTCGGTTTCCTGTGTGATGAGACACATTTCTGTCCAAACAGAGACACTACCAACATCGAACATTTGACTGCATGATTTCTTCCCCAGTTTTGACAGGACAGACCATATGCTTAACTTCATATCCCAGAATCCTAGCTGCTTTGTTTCCATTTTTTTTTAACAGAAGCGACACATTGGTGATTCATCTTGAGAGTTTTATCTACTGTGCTCTTTAAACCTTTGAGTGATAAGGTGCTTCCTCTTCAAGTACATTCATGTTATACTTATGGCATTATCTGCTTCTTGGAGCCCCAGGAAGGTGAAGTCGCTCAGTCGTGTCCGACTCTTTGCGACCCCGTGGACTGTAACCTACTAGGCTTCTCTGTCCATGGGATTCTCCAGGCAAGAATACTGGAGTGGATTGCCATTTCCTTCTCCAGGGGATCTTCCCAACCCAGGGATCGAACCCAGGTCTCCCGCATTGGAGGCAGACGCTTTAACCTCTGAGCCACCAGGGAAGCCAATCAGCACTAATTAACTGATGAATTTTTGTCAATTTGTAGAAAAGTGGCTAGTTTTCAGTATATGAAAAATGCATTTTCAGCATATTTTGAAAAATAACCAAGATGAGATGGGCAGAGTCCATTGGACTGCCTCCCTTCTGAACGTCCATCTCTCCCAAGGAAGAAGGAGGAAACAGAACTAGAGGACTTTAAAAGAGGAAACCATAGTGGTTCCCTCCTACTCACTCTCAGGCCACCTCTGTGAGTTTGGGCGCTCATGTCCAGTTTGGCAACATTTACACACTAATAACTATGGTTTGAGTTCATATAAAAATTGACCTCACTGATTTAGTGATACCTCTTAGAGTGGGCTTCCCTGGTGGCTCAGAGGTTAAAGCGTCTGCCTCCAATGTGGGAGACCCGGGTTCGATCCCTGGGTCGGGAAGATCCCCTGGAGAAGGAAATGGCAATCCACTCCAGTATTCCTGCCTGGAAAATCCCATGGACGGAGAAGCCTAGTAGGTTACAGTCCACGGGGTCGCAAAGAGTCGGACACGACTGAGCGACTTCACCTCACCTTAGAGTGACAGGCTTTCCAGGTGGTACAGTGGTTATGAATCCGCCTACCGAATGGAGGAGATACAAGAGATGAGGGTTCAATTCGTGGTTTGGGAAGATCCCCTGGAAAAGGAAACAACAACCCACTCCAGTATTTCTTGCCTGGAAAACTCCATGGAAAGACAAGTCTGGTAGGCTATAGTTTCACAGAGGGTCACAAAAAGTCCGACATGACCGAGCATGCACACGCGCACACACTTAGAGTGATAAATCATCCCATTATCCTATTTCTTCAGGAATTTTTCTTTATCACATATGTATGCTTTCAATGAAAGATTTGGTAGGTTATCTTTAAGTCATAAAGAAGCAATTCCTAGAGAAAAACAATGATGGGATGATTTCTCTAAGTGAGATTAGCAAAATTAACACGGTAAATTCCAGAAGCAATATACGGAAACCACAAACTTCACTTTTGAAATACACTCACGTCTATTTCTTTTTATAGAAAGCTCCAATGTAGTTTAAATAAAGATAGATCTCAGTATTATCTACCCCTTCTAATACTTCATCATTTTTAGAATTTAGATAAAAGTTGCCTCTCTGTCCATGGAACGTGTTCAAAAATTCTAGAGTAATTTTTCTAAACTTACTCTACCTTAGCTTCCTAAGCTCTAAGACTATATTATCATAATTATAAAGATGGGTACCTCCTAACATTGATAGAGTATAAAATGAATCAGTATATGTAGAATTTATGACAGATCAATAGATATTGCCCAATATTAATAATGCTGTCCGCTAGCCTCTCTTCATGTTCTGCTCCATTGTCCTCCTTTGCATGTATCAACACTGAGACCTTGTTACATATGCATTGACTTGTTTTCCATCTTTTCCAAGAGACTTTAAGCTCCAAGGGTGGAGATTTTGTCTTTTGATGACTGTGATAGCCCTACAATCTGCAACACTGCCTGTCTAACAAGCTCTCAGGAGATATTTGTTGCCTGTATGAATGAAGACATGAGTGAATCTCATCATGTAACACATCTGTTCCGATAAATTAGAAAATAAATCCACATATATAAATAATTTATACATAATACTATCTTCTTACTAAGTTTAAGTGTAAAAGGAATATATTATAACAATTAACTGGGTCCAAGATATCACAACCTCACACTTTAAACAGTGGAAAGCACTGAAAAAGTTATGATTTAAGGAAAATGGAGTAAATAATACTATTCAAAGCTATACATCCCAGCAGAGAATCTTTCAGACTGTTTTTGACTTTGGGAAAATAACAGAATATAGCAAAATTGAAAAATAATACACTGAAATGGAAGGCACCCTATTTCTATCACTATAAACATTTCAATGTGACCTACTACGTGTACTGAATCTACCAACCAGGCACCAACACCCCTCTCAGGAGATCAACACAGATATCAGACGGCTTCTATATTTTGTGGAACCTTCTTACTTTTCAAGAAGAAAGGCTGCTGTGGGCTGAAGGAGAAAGGGAAATGCCATCAACAGATGGGGAAGAGCTTTTACTAGAGCAGGACTGGCGTCAAGGAAGTCAAGGGAGAGCCCGTTCACCTAACCCAAGGCCCGTCTCCACCACAGGACCACATGGCTCCTGATGCAGAGGCTGCTGAGGCCCAGGTTTCCGTATCTCGGTTTCCTGTGTGATGAGACACATTTCTGTCCAAACAGAGACACTACCAACATCGAACATTTGACTGCATGATTTCTTCCCCAGTTTTGACAGGACAGACCATATGCTGAACTTCATATCCCAGAATCCTAGCTGCTTTGTTTTCCTTTTTTTTAACAGAAGCGACACATTGGTGATTCATCTTGAGAGTTTTATCTACTGTGCTCTTTTAACCTTTGAGTGATAAGGTGCTTCCTCTTCAAGTACATTCATGTTATACTTATGGCATTATCTGCTTCTTGGAGCCCCAGGAAGGTGAAGTCGCTCAGTCGTGTCCGACTCTTTGCGACCCCGTGGACTGTAACCTACTAGGCTCCTCTGTCCATGGGATTCTCCAGGCAAGAATACTGGAGTGGATTGCCATTTCCTTTTCCAGGGGATCTTCCCAACCCAGGGATCGAACCTGGGTCTCCCGCATTAGAGGCAGATGCTTTAACCTCTGAGCCACCAGGGAAGCCAATCAGCACTAATTAACTGATGAATTTTTGTCAATTTGTAGAAAGGTGGCTAGTTTTCAGTATATGAAAAATGCATTTTCAGCATATTTTGAAAAATAACCAAGATGAGATGGGCAGCATCCATTGGACTGCCTCCCTTCTGAACATCCATCTCTCCCAAGGAAGAAGGAGGAAACAGAACTAGAGGACTTTAAAAGAGGAAACCATAGTGGTTCCCTCCTACTTACTCAGGCCACCTCTGTGAGTTTGGGTTCATATGTCCAGTTTGTCACCATTTACACACTAATAACTATGGTTTTGAGTTCATATAAAAATTGACCTCCCTGATTTGGTGATACCTCTTAGAGTGACAGGCTTTCCAGGTGGTACAGTGGTTATGAATCCGCCTACCTAATGGAGGAGATACAAGAGATGAGGGTTCAGTTCCTGGTTTGGGAAGATCCCCTGGAGGAGGAAACAACAACCCACTCTAGTATTTCTTGCCTGGAAAACTCCATGGACAGACGAGTCTGGCAGGCTATAGTTCCACAGAGGGTCACAAAAAGTCAGACATGACCGAGCATGCACACGCGCACACACTTAGAGTGATAAGGTGGTGAAGGTGAAGTCGCTCAGTCGTGTCCGACTCTTTGCGACCCCAAGAGTGATAAATCTCCAAGAGTGATAAATCATCCCATTATCCTATTTCTTCAGGAATTTTTCTTTATCACATATGTATGCTTTCAATGAAAGATTTGGTAGGTTATCTTTAAAACAGTCATAAAGAAGCAATTCCTAGAGAAAAACAATGATGGGATGATTTCTCTAAGTGAGATTAGCAAAATTAACATGGTAAATTCCAGAAGCAATATACGGAAACCACAAACTTCACTTTTGAAATACACTCACATCTATTTGTTTTTATAGAAAGCTCCAATGTAGTTTAAATAAAGATAGATCTCAGTATTATCTACCCCTTCTAACACTTCATCATTTTTAGAATTTAGATAAAAGTTGCCTCTCTGTCCATGGAACGTGTTCAAAAATTCTAGAGTAATTTTTCTACCTGAGAATCTGTGAAAAAATACATCAGCTGGGAAATAAGCAGAAAAATAATTTACCAGTACTTCCAGTATTTTTCTGAAGATGTCATAATTTCAACATTAAATCTGTCCTGTGAATTCAAGATCAGTTAGCTCAATTCAGTTCAGTCATTCAGTCGTGTCTACTCTTTGTGACCCCATGGACTACACAATGCCAGGCTTCCCTGTCCATCACCAACTCCCAGAGCTTACTCAAATTCATGTCCGTCAAGTCAGTGATGCCATCCAACCATCTCATCCTCTTTAACCCCCTTCTCTTCCTGCCTTCAATCTTTCCCAGCACCAGAGTCTTTTCCAGTGAGTCAGTTCTTTGCATCAGGTGGCCAAAGTATTGGAGTTTCAGCTCCAGCATCAGTCCTACCAATGAATATTCAGGACTGATTTCCTTTAGGATGGACTGGTTGGAATTCCTTGCAGATCAAGGGACTCGCAAGAGTCTTCTCCAACACCCAAGAGCATCAATTCTTCAGTGCTTGGCTTTCTTTATAGTCCAACTCTCACATGACTACTAGAAAAATCATAGCTTTGACAAGATGGAACTTTGTTGGCAAAGTAATGTAACATTTAAAGTAATATGCTGTCAAGGTTGGTCACAGCTTTTCTTCCAAATTTCATGGCTGTGGTCACCAAGTGCAGTGATTTTGAAGCCCCTCAAAATAAAGTCTTTCAGTGTTTCTATTGTTTTCCATCTATTTGCCATGAAGTGATGGGACCAGATGCCATGATCTTCATTTTTTGAATGTTGAATTTTAAGCCAACTTTTTCACTCTCCTGTTTCACTTTTAACTGCAGCTTCTTCAGCATTCTTCACAAGATCAGTGGGTCATCCTATCTTTTATTATATTTTATAGTTAACTGCTCTCCCCTCTTCTCTTCTAGAATTTCACTATAGACTCAAAGACTTAAATGAAATCAGAGGTGCACTTCTTTGGGGGCAGGAAAATGTAAAGCAATTGGCCTGATTTAGGAAAACAAAATCTTCAAGTTGCTAGAAAGCCAGGTGTTTGTGTAAAGACTCAGTGCTGACATCCTTCAGAAACCAGAATTTCTGGCTGGAAATGTATGACCTCCATCCAAATCAGCCTGCTCACAGTCAAGACTCATCTACACATTACAGATTTCAGAGCTTGCCTATAAGGGTAACACTAAATGAAAAATACATCAATTCAAAACAACACAAACAATTACTCAGATTTGTGTAATGAAAAAAAATTTAAGGACCTATGCCACACTTCTCTGAAATGAAGAGAGCAATCAAAAATTTGGTAGTTATTTATGTCAAAGAGTGTTTTTCCTTTGTTTTCTCTAAGAGTTTTAATGGGTCTGGTCTTACATTTAGGTCTTTAATCCATTTGAGTTTATTTTTGTATATGGTATTAGCTGCTGCTGCTGCTAAGTCACTTCAGTCATGTCCGACTCTGTGTGACCCCACAGACAGCAGCCCCCCAGCCTCCTCTGTCCACAGGATTCTCTAGGCAAGAATACTGGAGTGGGTTGCCATTTCCTTCTCCAATGCATACATGCATGCTAAGTCACTTCAGTCGTGTCTGACTCTGTGTGACCCTATGGACAGCAGCCCACCAGGCTCCTATGTCCACGGGATTCACTAGGCAAGAATACTGGAGTGGGTTGCCATTTCCTTCTCCAATATGGTATTAGGGAGTGTTCTAATTTCATTCTTTTACATGTAGCCATCCAATTTTTCCAGCACCACTTATTGAAGAGATTCTATATTCTATATTCTTCCCTCTTTGTCATAGATTAGGTGATTAGGTGACCATAGGTATGTGAGTTTATCTCTGGGCTTTCTGTACTGTTCCCTTGATTTATATTTCTGGTTTTTTGTGCCAGTACCATACCATCTTGACTATTGTAGCTCTGCATTGCATTTGTCAAAAAAGTTCATTTTGGTCATTCTATAATATCTTATGTAATGAACTTTTTGGCCAACTTAATAATGTAGTCTGAAATCAGGGAACCTAATCCCCAGCTTCATATTTTCTTTCTTAAGATTGCTTTGGCTATTCAGGATCTTTCGTGTTTCCATACATATTATAAAATTTTTTGCCTTAATTATATGAAAAATATCATTGGTAATTTGACAGGGATTGTATTGAATCTGTAGATTCTTTGGATAGTATAGTCATTTTCACAATATTGATTCTTCCAATCCAAGAATATATCTTTCAATCTGTTTGTGTCAACTTTGGTTTCCTTTGTCAGTAAATTACAGTTTTCTGAGTACTGATCTTTTGCCTCCTTAAGTAGGTTTATTCTTACATATTTTATTCTTTTTGTTGCAATGGTAATGGGATCATTTCCTAATTTCTCTTTCTGATCTTTCATTGTTAGTATATAGGAATGTGCGTGCTTACTTTTCAGAAGCATAAGACTGAGCTAGGTCCTATGAAAAATTCAAAGACTATCTGTGGTTTAGAAGTCTAGAGTTTCTGCCCTCAGTAGAATCAATTTGTAAAATGAGGGCAAATATACAAAATAATTTGCATTAAATATTCAAACAAACAGCAAGATAATAGTCAAAAATGTTTCATGCAAGGGTAAGGAAATTCAAAGAAGTGGGGCAAGGGGAAACATGACACAAATGACAGAAAATTCTCAAGAAATGAACCTCTCCATACAAAAGCTCAGCACATTCTCCAGGGTTCTGTTACCTGCAGTCATGCTTCAGCATTAAAATGACATAATCACCAATAACTAACCATTCTCACATTCCAGGGCTTCCCTGGTGGCTCAGACAATAATCTGCCTGCAATGTGGGAGTCTCAGGTTTGATCTCTGGGTTGGGGAGATCCCCTGGAGGATGGAATGGCAACCCACTCCAGTATTCTTGCCTGGAGAAGTCCATGGACAGAGGAGCCTGGCAAGTTACAGTCTGTGGGATAACAAAGATTCAGACATGACTGCGTGAATCTCTTTTTTCTGTCTTCTTCTCACATTCCAACTATAAAATATACTTTTATAGACACTTTACTATGAAACTTCCTCATTTTATTGGCCTGATCTCATTCACATCTTTCAGTTAATAATGAAAAACTACTATTTTCTCCACTTAGTAGATGTTCCCTAAGGCCAGAGGAATGAAATGAACACTGGACGGTAGTTACATCACTAGATCCCTAGTAGAATTTGATCTCACAACTTTAACATCTAATTTAGTGCTCTGAAAAGGACAAGATAATGTGTCTAGTCATTCAAGGTTTTAAGGAAAAAAGCTAAAATGGAAACATGGCATTATATTGTTGGTTTTCATCATCATCAATTAATAAGCATTGTAAGTGTACACATGTCATCAATGTTCTTCTAGGAGGTAAACAAAGTCAGTTAAACTGTTAAGCTCCTCTTAATTACCTGCAGTGCTCTAAATGTACACACATGGATACTGATATTTAATATTAATAAATTACCTCTTCTAAGGCATTCCACAGTTCCTCATCTGTATGTTCATTAAAAGGATCCAGATTGTTCCTCATTCTTCCAGTGAATAAAACAGGTTCCTAAATATCCCAAAATACTGAATGTTATTACCTTAACCTCTTTACATTACATCCCAATGCTTACAGAACAGAATTAAAATATAAAATATCAAAATTTAATGTAATTATTAATAATAAAATTGCAAATGTATATTTAGAAAACGTTATCTATAAAATAACTTTCCATGTACAAAGCATGCTACAAAATATCCTCCAGACTACTAATCATTAAGAGAAGAAAAAACTGTTGAAGTTTTTTATCTTATGAGAAAAACTGAAGAAGAGAAAGGAGGATTTGATTCTTTAAAAAAAAAAAAAAAAGGCTTCCTGGGACTATGGGCTTAAGCACACACACGCAAACTGAGGATATAATCACTGGAGAAACTTTATATAAAAATCTACATAAATTAATTGTCAATCTTAGTGTGACTGGGAAATATCAATAGCATGATTAGTTGAGGTTTGTGCCTCAAAGCAAAACCATTAAATATTTATACACTGGCACTGAAAAATAAACTAGGCTCTTTTCTCCACTGGTCAGTCTTATTGGATATGGAATCTCTCCATTTGTGTGAAAGGAATATCCTCACACGTGCAAAAAGAACTCAGCTCCTGGGGTCTGCAGCATCTCTGTCCAAGGAGAGATCTCCTTGGATTCTACATCAACCTGATCCCCACATTCTCTCACCTGTGCGTCAGGATGACCTGCCTCACAGAGCCTCCTTACTACTAACTGCAAGGCCAGGAGGACCTGAAACCCATTATGACTGGGTCATAATAAAATTATTCAAATAACTTTCCCTGTTCAACTTTTGGAGGAGCTACAAGTAAATTACCTTAGAAATGTATGTGTCCTTCCAAGTTTCAGGACTTCCCTGGTGGCTTAGAGGGTAAAGTGTCTGCCTGCAATGCAGGAGACCCGGTTTCGATCCCTGGGTCGGGAAGATCCCCTGGAGAAGGAAATGGCAACCCACTCGAGTATTCTTGCCTGGAGAAGCCCATGGACGGAGGAGCCTGGCAGGCTACAGTCTACCGGTTCGCAAAGAGTCCAATACGATTGAGCAACTTCACATTCCTTTCCTTTTTTCCAAGTTTCAAGAGAGAATCTTGTACAAAAGCTCCTGTAGATCATTTACATTTTCCTCTGGAAGGCTCTAGTAAGTCAGGCCACAAGAATATGAGCAGCAGAAAAGAGCCCAACAGGCTCCTTTCAGTGAAGGGAGCAGAACAAGGGGAGGCACACGTGTGGGAACAAGAGGAGACCTGACTCTTCCACAAGTGCCCGGAACTGCTCAGAATCACCAGCCTCAAAATCCTGCCTGGCCTTGGGGCTAGACTTTCCTTCTCACTTCACAAAAGCCTGAGAAGATGAAGAAGACAGACATTTCTTTTCCCTAGTCATGAAGAAGAATGACATTCAGAAAGCCTCCCGTACCTTCTTTCAATATTGTCTCTGTTTTAAGTCTGCTACTAAGTCACTTCAGTTGTGTCCGACTCTGTGCGACCCCATAGATGGCAACCCACCAGGATCCCCTGTCCCTGGGATTCTCCAGGCAAGAACACTGGAGTGGGTTGCCATTTCCTTCTCCATGTTTTAAGTCTGGTGAGAGACAAATGAATTCAGAAGACTCAGAGTGTGCCACCAAAAAATGCATATCCCTAAACAAAATCAAAAATTAAAAGGACAGTATACAGGAGCTTTATTGCACAAAGTTGATTAAGTGGCCAATATGCCTCCAAAGGGGTAAAAAATCACTGCTCATACATTTCAAAATGATTACTGAACTGAAAACTCCCGAGACGCAAATTTAAGGTCTCCCTTAAAACTCTTGAATTTAGGACCAAGACCAAACAACCATCTGTGCAATGGTAAGAGTTCCTTGTTAGGGAAACCATCATTCTACTTCAGATTTACACAAAACTTTTTTACTTTTTGTAATTATCAACAGTAAGATTCCTACATGCAGGCAATTTTTCATCCTTCAGTTGTTTCCATGAGGTTAAAACAGATGACATGGCCAGGCAAGGGGCGGCTGCTCCCCAATACTCCTCTTTTCTCCATCTTCACTTCATTTTCCAGATCCTTTCAGATACTCAGCTGCTCCCTGAACATAATCTCAGTCAGTGTTCTTTCTGAGAAACATACTTAACTACTTCAGATCCTCAGCACAAAGGATGCACGTACATCCTTTGTTTATCAACCTACTTTGTACATCAACCTACTTCAGATCCTCAGCACAAAGGATGAACATATATCCTACCTGTTCTGTTCAAGGAAATAACTTAGGAAGAGCTTTCATTTTTGCTCATTCCTGAATTTTGAACACAAATTGAGGAGTACCTTCTTTAAAACACAGTAATTATCTTCCAAAGAGCCCACAGGAATGATGGTCTATGTCCCCCCTCCCCTGTCTCTGCTCCTACCCAGGTCCTTGTTACCATCACATCTCCCCCAGTTCTGATCTGCTCATGCGGGGTCAGCAGGATGGTGGGATGAGCCTGGGAGAGAGAGAGAGAGGACCCCAGAAGCTCCCTGCTGCTCCAAGAATCACAGGGAGCAGACAGCCAGGGAAGATGATGTGAGTTCATTATCTGAGTGGCTCACCTGAGTGGGGCAACTCAGAGAAACAGCACTGGGCTCCCCTTCTGCAGAGTCTGCTCTCAGCTTCCCAGGTTCCCTAAATTAGGGTGTTGAGACACAAGCATCACTGCTTCCTACTCATTTGGGTGGAAGAGAAATTTAAGTTTCCTGCACTTAGACAAGTTAACTTCAAGTAACCAAACCAACAGACTTTCTTTACCTCTGAGCCAGCAAGACACTGTAAAGACAATGGGCTCTTGGATGGGGAGGGGTAAGATTTTGAGATGTTCTCCTGACACTTATTAGCCCAAGACACATAAATAAATGAACCTCCCCCCCCCCCAAAAAAAAAAAAAAAACAAAAGCAAACCAAAAAAAGAACAA
>SJYT01083482.1:0-35433 GCA_006410635.1 Cephalophus harveyi | reverse complement strand
ACTCCTTTTCCTATTTGGAACCAGTCTGTTGTTCCATGTCCAGTCCTAACTGTTGCTTCCTGACCTGCATACAGATTTCTCAAGAGGCAGGTTAGGTGGTCTGGTATTCCCATCTCTTTCAGAATTTTCCACAGTTTATTGTGATCCACACAGTCAAAGGCTTTGGCATAGTCGATAAAGCAGAAGTAGATGCTTTTCTGGAACTCTCTTGCTTTTTCCATGATCCAGCGGATGTTGGCAATTTGATCTCTGGTTCCTCTGCCATTTCTAAAGCCAGCTTGAACATCAGGGAGTTCACGGTTCACGTATTGCTGAAGCCTGGCTTGGAGGATTTTGAGCATTACTTTACTAGCATGTGAGATGAGTGCAATTGTGCGGTAGTTGGAGCATTCTTTACTCCAGGTATTTCTTGACTTCCTACTTTTGTATTCCAGTCCCCTATAACATATTTTTTGGATGTTAGTTCTAAAAGGTCTTGTAGGTCTTCCTAGGACAGTTCAACTTCAGCTTCTTCAGTGTTACTGGTCAGGGCATAGACTTGGATTACCACGACATTGATTGGTCTGCCTTGGAAATGAACAGACATCATTCTGTCGCTTTTCAGATTGCATCCAAGCACTGCATTTCAGACTCTTCTTTTGACTATGATGGCTAAACCATTTCTTCTAAGGGATTCTTGCCCACAGTAGTAGATATAAGGGTCATCTGGGTTAAATTCACCCATTCCAGTCCATTTTAGTTTGCTGATTCTGACAATGTCGACATTCACTCTTGCCATCTATTTGACCACTTCCAATTTGCCTAACATTCCAGAATCCTATACAATATTGCTTTTTACATCATTGGACTTGCTTCTATCACCAGTCACATCCACAACTGGGTGTTGTTTTTGCTTTGGCTCTGCCTCTTCATTCTTTCTGGAGTTAGTTCTCCACTGATCTCCAGTAGCATACTGGGCACCTACCGACCTGGGGAGTCCATCTTTCAGTGTCCTCACTTTTTGTCTTCCCTTACTGTTGATAGGGTTCCAAACGCAAGAATCATGGCTACAACGCTTAGTACTATTTTGTAAGCATGCTGTCTGGAGTGTGCATATAGAGCATACTCAAAGGAAGGGTGGAAAGCAATAGGACAGAACCAAAACATATTGATGCAAAGGTTTGCTTGGTCTTTGCTCAGATGTGCTTCCAAACATTATTAGCAGAGCCAAGAATAATCTAATGATATTTACTTATAGTGTTATTTTATGTACACAAGCATACAACTTTTTTCCTATTGAAAAGCATCAAAAACAATGTGGGGCATGTTTCTAAAGCCTTGTACCCAAGTACTTTACACACCTACCCTTTATTTCTGTTAACTAGTCATCTCACTTGGAGATGAGTACCATCAAAACATAAAACTTGGGAAGCTAAACTCATTTATTTTCTACTGTAACCACAAGTCATAAATCTAATAGCCAGAGGAAATTTTTAAATATGGGGACTAGATGTGCTAAAATTTATTCCCATTTTTCCTGAATGGAATATCTTCGAATAAAAACTGTTTTAATTGTAGTAAAATACACATAAAATTTACTAGCTTAACCACATTTAAATGCACAGTTTGGTGGTATTAAATACATTCACACTGTTGTACAACCATCACCACCTTCCAGCCACAGATCTCCTTTCATCTGGCAGAACTGAAAATGTGTACCCATTAAACAACAACTCCCCTTTCCCAGCAGCTTCTGGCACCCACCATTCTACATCCTGCATCCATGAATTTAGTACTCTAGGTACCTCCTATTAGTAGAGTCATACAGTATTTGTCCTTTGTGACTGGCTATTCCCCTCAGTTTAATTTTCTCAAGGTTCATCTGTGTTATAGCATGTGTCAGAACTTTCTTCTTTTGTAAGGCCAAATAATATTCCACTCTATGTATATATGCTACACTTTATTGATTCATCTGTCAGTGGACTCTTGGGTGCCTCCACCTTTATGCTGTTGAGAATGATGTTGTTATAACATGTATGTAGAGGTATCTCTTCAACACCTTTCTTTCAAATTCTTTTGGGTTTATACTCTAAAGTAGGATTGCTAGGTCATACAACAATTCTATCTTTAACTTTCCTGAGCAAATCAAGTTGGTACTTGATTTCCATAGTGGCTGTACTATTTTACATTCCTACAAGCAATGAATAAGGTTTCTAATTTCTCTACATCTTTGCCAACACTTGTCATTCTCTTTCTCTCTCTCTTTTTTTTGTAGCAAACATCTTAAAGGTTGTGAGGTGGCATTTCACTATAGTCTGAAAAGAATATCTTGGTTTCAAAAGTACTTAGAGTAATTCTAGGTATTTTAGAGGCCATGGGTGGGTAGCAACAGCTGTACCCAAGCCTACATTCTCCTTCCCTTTGGGTGCCATGTTTTATATGCTTCCTAATAAACAGGCATTTCAGGGCACATTACACCCACATTCCAGGAAGCACAACTGCCTGGCTCATTTTGTCTCATCTCCGTTCCATTTTTCATCTCAAGACGGTATTTTTCTGAACTTCCTTTGATGGGCAGATGATTATCAAGTATATTTTTAAAATTTAAATTCTTTTTTTATAATCAGTAAGTCTGTCAAACCAGAGTGCAGGATGGAAGATGAGGACACAGGATCTAGGCTGCCCTTGACTATATGCCTGGAGGATAGTAATTCCTCAGTAAACATTCACAGAATTGTGTTGAGTGAATTAACCACAAGGAATGACAGGCGTGTCTACTGTGCATATAATCCAGTCTCCAAAATGCTCCCTGAAAATTAACTTCTTTAAGATGCAGAAGAAAAGAGAACAGAATCAGAGTCCAGGAAAAGATGGGCCAATGGCCAATTCAATGCTCCACCATCACGGCAGTCACATCTGGGTCTAAGTGAAGCACTTCACACTTAGTCACCTATTTTGTCCTCACAACAGCTCAAGGGGTCGGTACTGTTAGTTACCTTGTAAGATAGAGAAAACTGGGGTACAAAGAGACAGGCTTCTCAGTTACTGCTCTACCTCACTATTCTATACTGCCTCCCTGGTGAAAATTATTTACTAATGGATGAATTGTCAAAGGCTCCCCAGCATCTATATACCTTGTAATTCTCAAAGCTCAACAGTTTCACAGAAAGTCCTCCAAGGAGATAATCACCTTTGAAAAGATATCCTCATTTCCCACAGCAAAATTCCATCTGTAAGACACTTAAAAGTCATGTTTCCCTATAGGAACCTCTCCAGTGCTAAAGAAACCATTTATCCTTTTGTTCTCAGAATTATGTGGTTATCAGTGGATAAAATTGTGGCAACTGAGGAAGACTGAGTCCAGAAATCTATCTCAGTAAGTTATTAAATCACATGCACACAAAACTAACGAATGAACAAAGAAACAAAACGTGGTATCCGATGAAAATGTCTGCTGAAACTACCTGATACTAAAAATGCGCTCTATTGGGGAAAAAAGGATCAACCCTTTCATGTAACTTGAAAATAAAAATCAAATTAAAAGCAATTAAACATACACTTTATTAAAAGAACATGTGAGAATGCTCTGATGTGCATACCTGAGATGCAACTGACATTTTCTTCCTTAAATCATGAAGTCCAATGTTGGTTGTCCAGATCCCATCAATCCAAATGTCAGGTTCTTCAGGTTCTGACAATCTAAAAAGAGCAGCGATGAGGGAACTTTTTCCAGCTCCTGTTCTTCCCACAATGCCACGCTGTAAAGAGACCAAGGGCAATTAAACTCTGATTGTTGAAGATTAATTTTCAAAGTTCTATTATATATGAAGTGTAGTCTATAGTTTCTCAAGCATGGTCTTGGTGACATTTGGGTCCAGATAATTCATTGTTGGGGGGTCTGGGGACTGCTATGCATATTGTAAGATGTTTGACAGTAGCAATGAACTCTACCCACTAGATACCAGATGCAATCCCCAAATTGTAGCAACCAAAAATGGCAGATATTTACAAATGTCCTTGATTGAGACCACCACCAACCCAAGCATATGTAATATAAATGTGAGTGATTTCTATGCCTTCTTACAATTTATTTATATAGTTTTTTTCAGATTTCCTTGAAAGTGAAAGTGAAGTCACTCAGTCGTGTCCGACTCTTTGCGACCCCATGGACTATAACATACTAGGCTCCTCCATGGGATTTTCCAGGCAGGAGTACTGGAGTGGGTTGCCATTTCCTTCTCCAGAGGATCTTCCCGACCCAAGGATTGAACCCAGGTCTCCTGCATTGTAGGCAGATGCTTTACCGTCTTTGCCACCAGGGAAGTCAGATTTCCCTGAAGGAATGCTTAATATGCTAAAAATTGTTTGTTTTCTGTGATTCATGGAGAAGGCAATGGCACCCCACTCCAGTACTCTTGCCTGGAAAATCCCAGGGACGGCGGAGCCTGGTGGGCTGCAGTCCATGGGGTCACTGAGGGTCGGACACGACTGAGCAACTTCACTTTCACTTCTCACTTTCATGCATTGGAGAAGGAAATGGCAACTCACTCCAGTGTTCTTGCGTGGAGAATCCCAGGGATGGGGGAGCCCAATGGGCTGCTGTCTATGGGCTCACACAGAGTCAGACATGACTAAAGTGACTTAGCAGCAGCAGAAGCATACTTTGGCCACCTCATGAGAAGAGTTGACTCATTGGAAAAGACCCTGATGCTGGGAGGGATTAGGGGCAGGAGGAGAAGGGGACGACAGAGGATGAGATGGCTGGATGGCATCACCGACTCGATGGACATGACTCTGAGTGAACTCCAGGAGTTGGTGATGGACAGGAAGGCCTGGCGTGCTGTGAATCATGAGGTCGCAAATAGTCGGCCATGACTGAGCAACTGAACTGAACTGATTCTTTGGTAGAAAAATGAAATAACTTCCTGATATTAAATATCTTAATTACATTCTATCTTGAAACAATTTAAAATATAGACAAAATGCACATAATGAGATCAAAAACAACACAAACAAAATTTGCTATTTACATGGTACCTTTCATTACAGCAGTAAAGAAAGCATTTTATTAAAAAATTCTTACAATTGAATTTTGGAAAAATAAAAAATACATGTCATGTCAGTCTATTTATTAATACCAAAGCAGACAGAAATTAAATGACTAAGAATAAGGTTAAAAATCTAACAGTGCAGGTTAAATGCTGGTAAGGCATAAAACTCATTCAAATATGTATGCAGAAACTGGCCTTTTTTACCAATGAGTTTGAAAGTGAAAGAAAGTATCAGTCACTCAGTCTTGTCCGACTCTTTGCAACCCCATAGAATGTAGGCCGCCAGCTCCTCTGTCCATGGAATTCTCAAGGCAACAATAGTACAGCGGGTTGCCATTTCCTACTCCAGGAGATCTTCCTGACCCAGTGATGAAACCCAGATCTCCTGCCTTGCAGGCAGATTCTTTACCACCTGAGCCACCAGGGAAGCCCAACTGCAAATTCCCTGAAAGAAGCTTCCCAAGAGATGATTTCATCTCTATTTAGAATCTGGAATTGATGACGATGTAAGACATGCTTTTGATCATTTGTAAATCAGTAAAATTTTAAAACTCATAGCTTTAAAGGGAACAACTAAATCTTTCTGAGCAATATAATCAGAATTCTTGGAAATTTTCATATTTTCTGATTTGAATCTCTAAAGTTTTGTACCTTAGTCTGTCAAATCAATCATGGCATTTCAAAGCAGAATTTATCTTTAAAGAGATTAAACATAAAAAAAAGTGGGTTTAGCTAATTTTGTTATCTTACAAGGATAATACAATGTCTATAAGATACTTTGTTGTTGTTGTTTAGTCACTCAATCACGTCCAACTCTTTGTGACCCCATGGACTGCAGGAGGACAGGCCTCCCTGTCCTTCATCATCTCCCTGAGCTTGCTCAAACTCATGTCCATTGAGTCAGTGATGCCATCCAACCATCTCATCCTCTGTCATCCCCTTCTCCTCCTGCCTTCAATCTTTTCCATCAGGGTCTTTCCCATCAATGAGAATCAATGAGATTCTCATCTCATCTTTCCCTTGATGAAAATCGGCTCTTCTCATCAAGTAGCCAAAGTACTGGAGCTTCAGCTTCAGCATAAGTTTTTCCAATGAATATTCAGGATTGATTTCCTTTAGGATTGACTGGTTTGGTCTCCTTGCTGTCCAAGGGACTCTCAAGAGTCTTCTCCAACGCCACAGTTCAAAAGCATCAATTCTTTGGTGCTCAGCCTTCTTTATGTTCCAACACTCATATCCATACACAACTGCTGCAAAAACCATAGCTTTGATTATATGGACTTTTGTTGGCAAGTAATGTCTATGCTTTTTAATATACTGTCTAGGTTTGTCATAGATTTTTTCTTCCAAAGAGCAAGCGTCTTTTAATTTCATGGCTGCAATCACTGACCACAGGGATTCTGGAGCCCAAGAAAACAAAATCTGTCACTGTTGCCATTGTTTCCCTATGTTTTTGCCACAAATAGATGGGATTGGATGCCATGATTGTCGTTTATTGAATGTTGTTTTAAGCCAGGTTTTTCACTCTCCTCTTTCACTTTCACTTTTTAGTTCTTTTTTGTTTTCTGCCATAAGGTTGGTGTCATCTGCATAACTTAGTTTATTGATATTTTTCACGGCAGTCTTGATTCCAGTTTGAGCTTCATCCAGCCCAGCATTTCACATGATGCACTTTGCATATAAGTTGAATAAGCAGGATAACAATATACAGCCTTGACAAACTCTTTTCCCAATTTTTAACCAGTCTTTTGTTCCATGTCCAGTTCTAACTCTTGTTTCTTGACCTGTATACAGGTTTCTCAGGACATTCTGTACCTTATTTTAAACCCTAATCTGTATAATACAGGTGGGCCATTCTGTGCACACAGGCAGGTTGTAGTGTGTACATATGTGGCTCACATGTGTGTACAGGCAGAACTCAAAGATATTTTGGATTTGGTTTCAGACAACCTCAATCATGTGAAAATCACTAAAGAAAGTTATATGAATTTTTTGTTTCTCTGTTCAAATACATTTATGTTTATACTATATTGTAGTCTACTAAGTGTATAATAGCATTCTATATTAAAATTATGTACAACCTTAATTTTCAATAGTTTATTGCTAAAAGAATGCTAACCATCATCTGAGCCTTTAACATTAAAATACACTGATCACAGATCAGAATAACAAATATAATAATAATGAAACAATTTGCAATATTGCAAGAATTACAAAAATGTGACACAGAGACATGAAGTTAGCAAATGCTGTAGGAAAAAGTGCCAATATACTTGCTTGACAGAGTGTTGCTATAAATGTACAATCTGTTTTTAAAAAATGCATTATCTGTGAAGCACAATAAAACAGGTGTGCCTATATTTCTGAGTGTTCTCATACACAGATCAACACACATCAGGACACAGGTGAGAACTGTATCTGTGAGAATGTGTGTATGTTCCCATGTTATCAGCTCCACTGAAACTGATCCATCTGTGCAAACAGGAACATTTGTAAACTTTGGGTAAACGGACTGAGATATTATAGGGGCACTGAGGACTGCTCATAACCACAGGACTGTGAACTCCATACTCCAGTGAAGAGAATAAAAGGAAAAAAAAAAAAAAAAAAGCAGGGGAACTTCCCTGGCAGTCCAGTGGTTAAAATTCTGTGCTTCCTCTGTATGAGGTGTGAATTCAATCCCTCGTCAGAGAACTAAGATCCCACATACTGCATGGCCACAGGCCCCCCAAAAAGAAAAAGGCAACTCAAAGAAAATCTGACTCTGGCTATCCTGCAGTTCAGTCATCAAAACTATAGTCTGAATGCCTTTTCTGGGTAACCAAAGGGTTTTACCAATTGCCGTGGAGAGTGTCACCAGTATCAGTAAGCTCACATTCTTCAATCTAAAGACACTTGAGGGCTTCCCTCGTGGCTCAGTGATAAAGAATCCACCTGCCAGTACAGGAGACATGGGTGCAACCCCTGGTCCAGGAGAATCCCACATGCCACAGAGCAACTAAGCCCGTGTGCCACAACCATTGACCTGTGCTCCACAATGAGGGGACCAAAAGCACTGAGCCACATGCCACAACTACTGAACCCTCATACCCTACAGACTGTGCTCTGTAACAGGAGAGGCCACCACAATGAGAAGCCCAGGCACACAGCTAGAGGAGTCCCCATTCACCACAGGTAGAGTAAAGCCCATGCAGCAACAAAGACCCACCTCAGACAAAAATAAATAAAATTATAAAGACACTTGGAGAAAATCTTATTTTGTTTGCTTTGAAATGGTCCCTTTCTGTTTTTCCAACCAGGTTGGTCTCTGATGATGACACCAACTCGTTAGACATTTGCACCTGGATTTCTCTGCACACACCAAACTCAACATAACCAACATCCAATGCCCCCACACAAAGCAACCCCTTCCTCTGTCTTTCCCACATAACTCTCACGACTTCATTCCCAGCTTCAGGGGCTGAACCGTCCACCTCCCCTCCCTGAGTCCAGCATGGTGCCAAGCCCTGAAGACTCTACTCTTTCAGTGTTTTATGACTCAGTTCTTCATTTTAAGATCCACAGTCAGCACTGCAGTGCCAGGCTGCACTAACTTTTAAAAAACAAGTTAAAATAAACTTTATTTTATGATTTATTTTTTAAAAAACTATGTTTTATGATTATGATCCTTAATCATAATCAGTGCAAATAAATTTGAAAAATAAATAGCTATACTCAGCACTCTGAAAAAAACATTTTCAAGATGTTTTTACTTTCTAGACTTCTGTATGTGTTCTTAAAGACACAAATTCCCATATATAAACAAAATGGGATTAATATGAACATATTGCTATGTGTTTTCATTTAGTATTTCATAAGAATATTTATTTTAATGGCTATAAAATATTACAGTATATGTGATCATTTAACAAACCCCCTACTGCTGGATATTTAGGCAGTTTCCAATAATTTGCTATTATAAATAACTCTGCTACATATCCTTGAAGCTAAATCTTTTTTTTTTTTTGCAAACACTCTGAAGCATTTCCTTCAGATAAATTCTCAGATGTGAAACTGCTGAGAATCAAGTATGAACATTTTCAGAGGAAGCTGTTAAGCTGTTAACCTACTCTCCAGAAATATGATACCATTTTCTACTCCCACTCGATTCCCTGCACATTCACAAGCCCAAGTGTTATATCTTGGTTTTAATCGACATAAGTTTGATTCCCAAAAATGGAATCACTTTCCCGGGACATTTTCCTGGAGGCACAAAATCTCCAGGCTCCCCGCCTCCCACATCTGCCCACTCTGGTCCTCTGGCTCTCACTTCTCAAATTAAACTCCCAAAGGCCACAGGCTCCATGCCCATCACTCCACCCCAGGATGTTTCTTCTACATAACTGTTCCCACTGACCTCTCCATCCTTCATGTCCACAAGTCACCTTCCTTGGGGGTGACTCGGGAGTTTTCAGGGTTGAACATGAAAATGTCTGCTGCACACCTGGTAGCTGATTTTCCTGAATGCTCTGCAGGCGCCTAGTTCTTCATTTATTGGATCAGGGCATCATGCTTTTGCTTATGTTGACTCCACCTCCTAAAGAACTTTGACATGCATTTCTGCTAAATGCATCTCCACCTGCTGAAACCCTGACCACACATCGCTAAGTTGTCTCACATGCCTAAATCCTTGGAAATGCTCTCCCTGTTCCCTCATGTGGGCTTGTCCCAACCCTAACAGATGTTAGGTCATTTTTGTAAAAACCTCTATAAAAATTATTATCTCTTTCTAGCTTACAAAGCTAATATAGCCATTTTCTTGTTTCTTCAGATGAACTGTAAATGTTGACAGCAGAATTTGTATTGGATTTGACTGTCTTATTTGTATTACCTGTGGTGTGCTGGGAAAAAGAAGCTTCCATTGGGAACTGAGATTTTTAATTCAGGCTAGACAAATTTATTGAAAATCTATTACTGTATTATTTAGGTATATGATAAACCAGACAGAGAAAGACACAATAGATGGATTCTATAGCTATAGATACAACTTCAAGTGGCCAATACCTCTTTTCTCATGGGACAGACAACTTTTGAGTATAAGTGGTTATGGGCATTTAATACCCGATGAAATGATGGCCATCTTTATCCAAGCAATTAATCTGATCCCCGTGCTGAGTGCTTTACACGTCTTGTCTAAAGTTGTACAACACCCCTACAGGTTACATCCTACTGCTCCTATTTTACAAAAGAAAAGATTGAGGCCTAGTGAGATGAATTAGTCTGCCTGAAATGTCAGAGCCCATAAGTCACAGGATGGGACTCGAATCCACATCCTTGGGCTCTTCTCCGTCTGCTGATGGTCTCCTTATCACCTGGATGGCCTGGCACCTTATCATGTCCCTCTGTGTAGCCAGAACAGAGAAAGTGGGGAGAAGTGTAGCTACACTTAAAGGCACAGGCCTAACATAGAGACCCTACAACCAGAAGATTAGAGCATGATGTGAATACAGGCAAGTACCTGGTGAGTGGGAGCAAGAGTGTGCCTGAGGTCAGGTGGGCTGGCTGTCAGCAGGAAGAACTGGCACCCACGGCTGGGCTGAGAGAAACCTGCAGTTAAGTGGGGCACGTGGTGCCTGGGGAACAGACCAGACAGACTTCGTACCCTGCTTGGGGCAGCAAGACTCATATTTCATCCTGTCAGGTGGTGAAAGAGTCACATGTACGCTCAGCAATCTCTGACTGCCTTGCTCAGCTATCTCTGACTCCAGTTCAAGGCAGGGCTGAGCCCGTGGGAAATTCCTCCAGTCCCTGCAGAAGGCTGGTGTGGAGAAGGACAGTCAGAAGGATGAAAACTGTGATGAAGACAGACTCCACGGAAAGATGCAAATAAATACAGAAGACTCACAGAATTAGATTATACTGTAAAGGCCCGATTTATAGAATATTAGTTCAGTTCAATCACTCAGTAATGTCTGACTCTTTGCGACCCCATGAACCGCAGCAGGCCAGGCCTCCCTGTCCATCATCAGCTCCTGGAGTCCACTCAAACCCATGTCCATTAAGTCGGTGATGCCATCCAACCATGTCATCCTCTGTCGTCCCCTTCTTATCCTGCCCTCAATCTTTCCCAGCATCAGGGTCTTTTCAAATGAGTCAGCTCTTCGCATCAGGTGGCCAAAGTATTGGAGTTTCAGCTTCAACACCAGTCCTTCCAAAGAACACCCAAGACTGATCTCCTTTAGAATGGACTAGTTGGATCTCCCTGCATTCAAAGGGACTCTCAAGAGCCTTCAACACCACAGTTCAAAGGCATCAATTCTTCTGTGCTCAGCTTTCTTTATAGTCCAACTCTCACATCCATATATGACCACTGGAAAAACCATAGCCTTGACTAGATGGACCTTTGTTGACAAAGTAATGACTCTGCTTTTTAATATGCAGTCTAGGTTGGTCATAACTTTTCTTCCAAGGAGTAATCATCTGTTAATTTTATGGCTGCAATCACCATCTGCAGTGATTTTTGGAGCCCAGAAAAATAAAGTCTGACACTGTTTTCCCATCTATTTGCCTTGAAGTGATGGGACCAGATACCATGATCTTAGTTTTCTGAATGTTGAGCTTTAAGCCAATTTTTCCACTCTCCTCTTTCACTTTCATCAAGAGGCTCTTTAGTTCTTTTTCACTTTCTGCCATAAAGGTGGTGTCATCTGCATATCTGAGGTTATTGATATTTCTCCTGGCAATCTTGATTCCAGCCTGTGCTTCTTCCAACCCAGTGTTTCTCATGATGCACTCTGCATATAAGTTAAATAAGCAGGATGACAATATACAGCCTTGACGTAATCCTTTTCCTATTTGGAACCAGTCTGTTGTTCCATGTCCAGTTCTAACTGTTGTTTCCTGACCTGCATACAGATTTCTCAAGAGGCAGGTCAAGTGGTCTGGTATTCCCATCTCTTTCAGAATTTTCCAAAGTTTGTTGTGATCCACAACAGTCAAAGGCTTTGGCCTATTCAATAAAGCAGAAATAGATGTTTTTCTGGAATTCTCTTGCTTTTTTGATGATCTGGCAGATGTTGGCAATTTGATCTCTGGCTCCTCTGCCTTTTCTAAAACCAGTGTGAACATCTGGAAGCTGGCTTTAGAAAAGGCAGAGGAACCAGAGATCAAATTGCCAACAATAGCACAGGAGCACGGGCAGCTGCCACCACATAGGAGCATGGCTGAGAGGAGCTACCCCACGCCCGAGGTCAGGGGTGGTGGCTGGGAGGAGCTGCCCCATGTCCAGGGTGAGGAGTGATGGCTGCACTTTGCTGGAGCAGCTGTGAAGAGATACTCCACATCCAAGATAAGGGAAAACCAAGTAAGATGGCAGGCACTCAGAAAGGGCATCAGGGGGCAGAAAGACTGAAATCTCAATCACAGACAACTAGCCAATCTGATCCCATGGACCATAGCCTTGTCTAACTCAATGAAACTAAGCCATGCCATGTGGGGCCACCCAAGACGGATGGGTCATGGTGGAGAGATCTGACAGAATGTGGTTCACTGGAGAAGCAAATGGAAAATGACTTCAGTATTCTTGCCTTGAGAACTCACGAACAGTATGAAAAGCCAGAAAGATAGGACACTGAAAGATTAACTCCCCAGGTAGGTAGGTGCCCAATTGCCACTGGAGATCAGTGGAGAACTAACTCCAGAAAGAATGAAGAAATGGAGCCAAAACAAAAACACTCAGTTGTGGATGGGACTGGTGATATAAGCAAAGTTCGATGCTGTAAAGAGCAATATTGCATAGGAACCTGGTGCATGAATCAAGGCAAATTGGAAGTGGTCAAACAGGAGATGACAAGAGTGAACATCAACATTCTAGGATATAGTGGCCTGGAATGGGTGAATTTGACTCAGATGACCAGTATATCTACCACTGTGGGCAGGAATCCCTTATAAAAAATGGAGTAGCCATCACAGTCAACAAGAGTCCAAAATGCAGTACTTGGATGCAATCTGAAAAACAACAGAATGACCTCTGTTCATTTCCAAGGCAAACCATTCAATATCATAGTAATCCAAGTCTATGCCCCAACCAGTTATGCTGAAGAAGTTGAAGATGAACAGTTCTATGAAGACCTACAAGACCTTCTAGAACTAACACCCTAAAAAGATGTCCTTTTCATTATAGGGGACTGGAATGCAAAAGTAGGAAGTCAAGAAACACCCGGAGTAACAGGCAAATTTGGCCTTGGAGAACAGAATGAAGCAGGGCAAAGGCTATAAAGTTCTGCCAAGAGAATGCACTGGTCATAGCAAACACCTTCTTCCAACAACACAAGACAAGACTCTACACATGGACATCACCATATGGTTGACACCGAAGTCAGAATGATTATATTCTTTGCAGCCAAAGATGAGAAGCTCTATATAGTCAGCAAAAACAAGACTGTGAGCTGACTATGACTCAGATCATGAACTCCTTATTGCCAAATTCAGACTGAAATTGAAGAAAGTGGGGAAAACCACTAGATCATTCAGATACGATCTAAATCAAATTTATAGAATATAAATGTAAGTAAATCTGTAGGGTAAGTGGCACAGAGCTTTGTAGTGCCTCCTGCTCAGTCACAATAGGGGTTTGGGTGATTCACGAGCTCAGTTTCAAACTGTCAAAGGACATTTCTTGGAAATCACAGGTCATCAGCCATCAAACACTGCCCATGGGAAGGAAAGGACTTTATTAGGAGGTCCTGTTTAAATGCAATGCTGAGAAAGTGATCTGAATGGGCCTGAGACCCTGCATTTCTAAGAAGCTCCAGGAGATGCAGGTGCTGCTGCTCTGAGCACCAAGTCTGAGTCACAAGGAATGAGGTAGCTGGCAAGGAAAGCGGGACAAGCTGAGAGTAAAGGGAGGGCTTTATAAGAAAACAGTATATTAAAAAAAAAAAGAAAATATAGAAATAATATTTTTGCACATTATAGCAAGGTCTAGTAAACATCTGTAAAAATGCATTATCCAAGTAAGAGCCGTGAGCAGAAACAAACAAAATCAATCTACCTCAAGAGCTGGAAAATGCTTTAATATGGCCCAGGACTCTAAAATGATCAAATCAATCACAAAATCATCTAAATGAAAAACGCAGCCCATGTTCAGAATCTAACCAGGAAGCCTGCTACTGCTAAGTCACTTCAGTCATGTCCGACTCTGTGTGACCCCATAGACAGCAGCCACCAGGCTCCGCCGTCCCTGGGATTTTCCAGGCAAGAACCCTGGAGTGGGTTGCCATTTCCTTCTCCAATGCATGAAAGTGAAAAGTGAAAGTGAAGTCACTCAGTCGTGTCCGACCCTCAGCGACCCCATGGACTGCAGCCCTCCAGGTGCCTTCGTCCATGGGATTTTCCAGGAAAGAGTCTGGAGTGGGGTACCATTGCCTTCTCCCAAGCACTTACTATCAGGCTGTAATTCTAGACAGGTAGGAGTGGGAGAGACACATTCAAATGGATCCTAGGCCACCAGGAAGCCTAGCATGCTATTTATTTCACGCTGGTTTGTTTTGTTTTGTTTTTTTGTTTTAGTTTTTGGCTGTGCTGGGTCATGGTTGCTTTGGGCAGGCTGTCTCCAGTTGTGATGAGTGGAAGCTACTCCTTGTTGCAGTGCCCAGACTTCTCACTGAGGTGGCTTCTTTTGTTGCTGAGCACAAGCTTTAGTAGTTCTGGCAGGTAGGCTCAGTAGTTTTGGCATGTGGGCTCAGCTGTTGTGGCATGTGGGCTCAGCTGTTGTGGCATGTGGGCTCAGCAGTTGTGGCACACAGGCTCAGTTGCTCTGTGACATGTGAAATCTTCTCGGTTCAGATCAAGGATTGAACTAGTGTCCCTTGGATTGGCAGGTGAATTCTTCTCCACTGCACCACCAGGGAAGTCCTGGTTCTTTATTTTCATTTGTCATTTTGTTCCATGGATTAAAGTCCTGCATTGTACCTACTACACTTTCCTATTGATGGTAACTTCTAGGAATCATGACAGCAGAGGAAATTAGGGAAAGAGAATAAAGCCCCCCTTCTGTTAGGCTGGTTCACTCCCACGTCCCCTCCCCACTCACAGCAGCCTCTCTCAATCAAATCCAACACCAAAGGGGTATCCTTGAGTGACAGGGGTGGGGACCCGTGAGCAGGAGAGGAAGCCTAGGATGTACACAGGTGGAGTGAAATGGCTTCATGAACATGCTGCCCGGGTTTCGTCTCTCCACAAAGAAATGAAGCTAATGGCAATACTGTGTCAAGTTGCTACAGTTATGAATTCAGTCTCCAAATTTAATTTGCCCTCAAACATTTTAGAATCTCAGTAATCCTATGACTTGCAGGGTTTAAGAAGGAAGAGTAAGAATCTCTTATGTTCCTAAGTTGTACTACAGAGTTTCTCAGATAATTCATATTCTATGACTTTGGGGAAATTTTAAGACAAGTGTAAGTTAACAGAATTACATTTACAAAGGAAAATCTGATAGACTCATTGTCTGAGAGTAAACAAACATCGCCTTCAGAGCTCTCAGGGACAAAATTGTAGCAAGAGCTGTGGTGAATGTTTTCCTGACACGGCAGTTCACCTTCTTCCTGACCTACAGTGGAACTGGAAATAATTAGGGCCAGCTTTTGCCCTGTGACTAACTGAAGCTGCTCCCTGAGTAGCATTTGGGGATTAAGTTGAATATTTATTTTTTTCATTTTCATGTTACAAGACTGCTACTGCTGCTAAGTCGCTTCAATTGTGTCCAACTCTGTGCAACCCCATAAACGGCAGCCCACCAGGCTCCGCCGTCCCTGGGATTCTCCAGGCAAGAACACTGGAGTGGGTTGCCATTTCCTTCTCCAATGCATGAAAGTGAAAAGTGAAAGTGAAGTCGCTCAGTCGTGTCTGACTCTTAGCGACCCCACCTACAGTCCACTAAGTGGGTCTGGGGTGGTGAGAGTTTAAAAGATCAGTTCTTTTGGTTATTTACAGAGTTGTCTTCTGTGTGTGTGTTGGTTCCTGGTTGCTCACACCTGGGTATTACTCACTCACCCTGTCATCCAGCAATCCCTCAGTACTCTGTGCCCTGCAGAATGCCACTTTCCAGGGAACAAAGATGAAAATAAATGCTTCCTGATTTTAAAAAGCTTCAAGGTACTATGAGATACAGACTTCAAATTACAAGGCATGTCACAGGTGCTATCTTTTAATTATGATAAAATTCACATAAGATTTAATTACTTAACCATTTTATTGGACAGTTTGGTGTTCCGTACATTCACATTATTGTGCAACCAAGCTCAAGAATTTATTTTTGCCTCGTAAAACTGATATTCTATACCCTTTAGACAAATAACTCCCCATCTCCCCTCCCACAGTCCCTGGAGACCACCACCCTACTTCCTGTCTTCTTGAATTTGACTGCTCTAGGAAACTCACATGAGTGGAATCAGAGTTTTCATTTCTTTTGTGTCTGGTTTATTTCATTTAGCAAGATGTCCTCCAGGTTTATCCATAGACCAGAATTTTCTTCCTTTTTAAGACTGAATATTTCATTGTAAGGATTTAGTTCCTTCTAACTTTTGCCTGCTATGACCACAGGTACACTGTAAATGCTATGTTAAAATAAAACATAAGACACAGGAAGAATTGAGAGTCTCGAAGATGCATTAGAGTCACCTCAGAAAATGAGGAGACTTTCACCATCCAGATGACAGAGTGGACGGGTCTCTCAGGTTGAGGGGCAGACTGCACACTGGAAGCTGGGAAGACATAGCTTTGGGAGAACCTACACACAACCCGAGTGCAGGGGTGTGTGTAAATCAGCAGACATACTAGCTGTAGAGGGAGATGGGGCAAGGGCTTCCTACCACCTTGTCTGTTCTGGTTTAGTCTCTTCAAGAGTCTGCCCTGGTCCCAGTTGAGGGTCCCAATTTGAGCATGAAAAGAACATCACCAGCAGACATGGACACCAGGTTACTAGCCTCTCTGCTGTCTCCAATGTGAATCTTCCCTGCTCCCTCCAATTTGCTTTTGACTCTGAGCGTGTCTCTGGGCCCTGTCTCCATCTGGGGCTCTGGTGCCTCACCTGTGACTGAGACGTGATTCTGGCTCTTTTCTAGTGGCTACGAGCTCACCCCACAGTCCCTTCTGGAGTGGACTTGGGGCTGTGCTGTGGTTCTACCAGCAGCTCACCCAGGCCAGTTAAATCAGATCTGTGCTTCAGAAAGAAGCAGTCTGCGGGGTGGGGCGGGGCGATGGCAGTTCAGTGTCAGTGAATGGAGGACATGTCTATAGGAAAAGCCAATGGAGAGAGGAGGAGGCAGCAACCAGAGGGCACCATGGGAGGAGAAGGAGATCTCAGAAATACAAAAAAGAAAAGATGGAAAGGAGGGAAGGCGGGGGATATTGGACACTTAGTGGCAGGGAGCCAGGGCTGACTTCCCAAACTTAGTATGAAAAATCAGGTGTCCTAGAGAGTGTCCTGGGTCAGGTTAAGATTGAGCCCTGGAGACCAGGATCCATTTACCACCATCAGGGAGCTCACTCCACAGGGAAAAAATTGCTGGTATCCCCATTCCATGTTCAGTTTCCAAGAAAGATTCACCTATGATGTCACTGATCTAATCTGCGTCCATTAGGAACAAAGAGTCCCCCGGACACACTGACAAGGAAGCCAAGAGCAGATGTGTTGCTAAATCTTTAGCTGGATTTTAAAGAGGCAAATGGCTTAAACTAACCTTTTCTCTTGGGTCAATGAGTGTGTCCAGATTCTTCAATACCAGAGGCCCATCTAGGGTGTACTTGATGTTAACATAAGTAAAGTAAATCCTTCCTTCATGAGGCCAGGATGGTGGTGGACGATACTCGAGTTCCCAGGGTGCTTCTTTCTCAAGGTCTATATATTCAATCCCCCTTTCTACTGAAATCATCTGAAACGCATATGACATCACACAGGTTAGTGTCAGACAGTCTTGCTTATGAATTTTAGAGATTGCAAGTGAAATCTTCTGCTTTTATATCTTCACATTTGCTTTTATATGGTATAGAATATCTCAGGTCTCAGCATCCACAAAGGACAGAAGTAGGAGTCATGGGGTCTTGGGTGATTTGCAAATTTTTTCATCATCTTCAACCCTTTTACTTACAATTACTTCCTTCAACGTTATATTAAAGCTAAAAGAATTAGAGAAATGAATGTTTAAGATGGTGGGAGGTGGGAGGGGGATTCAGGATTGGGAGCTCATATACACCCGTGGTGGATTCATGTCAATGTATGGCAAAACCAATATGGTATTGTAAAGTAAAATAAAGTAAAAATAAAATTAAAAAAAAAAAAGATTTTATTGCTCTACCTTTCACATCTGAATTTTTAAAAAAGAGAATTTTTTCAAAGAAAAGAACACTTATGGACACCAACTAGTAAAGTGTGGTTACAGAAGGGCCACATGTTACAGATGAGCAGGACTAGATGGTCATCAAACCTCATTTTAATAATTAGTCACATTCTACACTGTTAGAAGACCAAAATGAAAGACTTCATTTTTATTATTTTTCTCCCTTTAGGAGAAGGTGCAAATATTTAGAAAGTGTATAATTTACATATTGACTAAGTCTTCTTAAACAACTATAACTCAACACCTTTGAGAGCACATTTTGAGAGACAGCTTATCCTACCAGAAAGAAGGGCTTCCAGCAATTTCAGGTGCTCATCCCATACAAGAATAAATGATAACATGGGTGGAGGGAAAGGCAGAGGAAACTATTAGTTACATAAACAAACCTCAAAGTACTGACTTTTTTTTTTTTTTTACCAAAAATGAGGAACTACCCCTTAAGAAACAAAATAAACAAGCTGCTACGAAATTAGCTCATATTCTCTCCAGGATTATATGACCTCCCTCCTGCAGAGACATTTATTATACTTGAGAATAGTTTGTGACTATAAAACCTGTTGACATGGAGCACATAAAACTGAGAAAAAGATGTATATATTTTATTTAACATTAACTTTAAGCAGATGGAGAAGAATATAAAAAAAGATCCCTCTGTTAACAATGATGCAAAAAGGATAATCTTACTATTTTACATTAGAATTGCTTTTATTCCATTTAACAGCAAGGAGACTTGAAAAGACTAAGAATGGAAAGATAAACATCACCATATTCTCAACTTCGGTACTTTGCCTGATACACCACTGGAACATCCCCGTAAGTGTGACGATTAGAGACAGGACCAGGCCAACCTCCCCAGGATTCAAAACTAAATGAGGAAGAAGAGGAATAGTCAGTCTTCTTCTCCACCCTTTAAAAATAAAGGGTCCTTTAAAATAAAGTTTCCTTTAAAATACTGGAGCATATTTGATTTACAAAGTTGTGTTAGTTTCAGGTGTACAGTAAAATGAATTAGCCACACATATACATAAAATCCATTCATTCTAAAATTATTTCCCATATAGGCCATTACAGAGTATTGAGTAGAGTTCCCTATGCTATATAGTAGGTCCTTAATAGTTATCTTATTTTTTATTAATATATAGTAGTGAGAAGACTTATGACATTTTAATCATTTCATGTAATGATAATATCACTCATAATATTACTGTCTATTGATTGGGACCATAATACAGTGAAAAAAACACCATGAATTTAGAAAGAATTAGAAAGGTGATTTTATTAATCCCAACTGGATTGACATACAGTTGACAGTATTATATCAGTAAGGATCATGTCATTATTCAGACTTTCATCATTATGGTTTCAATTATCATTATGTAACCTCACTTTCTATGTCCAGTGTAGCTGCAGTTGAAATCACAAAAACAAGGCAATCAATTCTAGGTGCCAGTGCTTTTAAATCTAAAGTATCACTCTCATTTTTCATTATGAAAGACTATTATTCACAGTTATTACTATGAAATAGTTAGGGATGGTGAATTCATGCCACACATACCTACACCTGCTAATCTTGTACCCATACAGCAGTGAGGATATTGATCTTTGCTACAGAGAATATTTCTCACCCCAATGTACCATTACCTATAACTAAGAGATCTGAGTAGACCTAAAGCTAAAACCTAAACTCTCATTTGTGGGAAAAGTTTAATAGAAAACTTGATTATCCCCTCCCAACTACAGGACACTACCTGAAATGTTCAGAATGTCATGTTGCTACAGCTGTGTAGACCTCAACTCATTCAAAGAAAGATGAAAAGATAAAAGGTTTCAACAAGAACATACAGCAAATAAACATACAAAGAAACTACCCAAAGCAATCTATAGATTCAATGTAATCCCTATCAAATAACCAATGACATTTTTTACAGAATAAGAACAAAATATTTCACAATTTGTAAGGCAACACAAAAGACGATGAATAGCCAAGGCAATCTTGAGAAAGAAAAACAAGGCTGAGGGAATCAGGGTCCCAGTCTTAAAACTATAATACAAAGCTTCAGTAATCAAAACAGTATGCTACTGGCATCAGAAACAGAAATATAGATCAATGGAATAGGATTCAAAGTACAGAGATAAACCCATGCTCCTACTGTCACCTAATCTATGACAAAGGAGGCAAGAATATATAATGGAGAAAAGACAGTCTCTTCGATAAATGGTGCTGGCAAAACTGAACAACTACTTGTAAAAGAGTGAAATTAAAACACTCCCTAACACTATACACAAAAATAAACTCAAAATGGATTACAGACATAAATGTAAGACCAGACACTATAAAACTCTCAGGTGAAAACAGATAGAACACTCTCTGACATAAACTGCAGTCATAACTTTTTGATCCACGCCTGAAAGTAGTGAAATAAAATAAAAAATTAACAAATATGACATAATTAAATGATTTTATACAGCAAAGGAAACCATAAATAAAATGAAAAGACAACCCATAATATGGAAGAAAATATTTTCAGATGAAATAACTAGGAATTAGTCTCCAATATATACACAGTCCATGGTTCAATATCAAAACAAATAACCCAATCAAAAAATAAGCAGAAGATCAAAAATGACATTCTCCAAAGAAAACATACAAATGGCCAAAAAAGCACATGAAAAGATGCTCAACATCTCTAATTATTAGAGAAATGCAAATCAAAACTACAATGAGGTATCGCCTCACACCAGTCAAAATTACCATCATCAAAAAGCCTACAAACAATAAATGCTGGAGAGGATGTGGAGAAAAGGGAAACCTCCTATACTGTTAGTGGGAATGTTAACTGGTACAGCCCCTATGGAGAACAATACAGAGGTTCCTTTAAAAAATAAAAATAGAACTACCATATGATCCAGCAATCTCACTTCTGGTTAAATATCCAGAGAAAACCGTAATTCCCCCCAATGTTCATTGCAGCATATTTACAATAGCCAGAACATAGAAGCTGGACATAAATGTCCACCAAGAGAGGAATGGATAAAGAAAAGGTGGTATATATACCCAATGGACGAGTACTCAGACATAAAAAGGAAGAAATAATGCCATTTGCAGCAACATGGATGGACCTAGAGATGTCGTAAGTCAGATTCAGAGAAAGACAAATAGCGTATGATATTGCCTATATGTAGAATCCAACAAAAGGCTACAAATGAACTTATCTACAAAACAGAAATATACTTACAGATGCAGACATACAAGATGTAAGGGAGGGGAGGGATAATTTGGAAGACTGACACATACACATTACATATAGATAACTAATAAGGACCTACTATAAAGTATAGGGAACTCTGTAATGACTTATAGGGAAAAGAATCTAAAAAAGAGTAGATATATGTATAGCAGATTCACTTTGCTGTACACATGAAGTACTGTACACTAAGACAACAGTGAAAATCAACTATACCCCTATAAAATACTTTAACAATAAAAATAAAAGAATGGCCCAAGTGAGTCAAAGCAGGCACCCAAGGCACCACAGGTCAGCTGGAATAGGAACATTCATACCTGGTCTTTGTTCCTGAAGATTCCAAAAGCCAAAAGGAAAAATTCTTTCCAACAGGGACATTTATTTGAAGTATTATTTAAAATGAAAATTACTAAAAATATTCATGCAGCTCAATGTTCATGAGGTAGAAAAACAGAATCCAAAAAATGGGGATATAAGTATAACAGATTTGGGTTTCCCAGGTGGCTCAGTGGTAAAGAATCTGCCTGCTAGGATGGGGGAGGTGATAAGTCGCAGCGACCGCAGTCACCAAACACCTGGTCACCTGAGCTGCTCGAACCTGGGAAGGGCACAAAACGCAGGCCCAACCGAGTCTGCACCTCTGAGGACTACCCGAGTACCAGAACCTGAGCAGCTTAGACCTGGGAAGTGCAAATAACCAGGGCCGGCCTCAGACAATTCCCGGCGGAGAAACCTAGAGCCTAAGCAGTGTAGACTGAGAAACCACACACGCCATGAGCGGGGACAAACCCAGTGTGGCTGAGACCCTGTGAGCACACGCCAGTGTTATTTGTTTGCAGAGTCCCCTCCTCCCCACAGCACGACTGAACAAGTGATCCTAAAAAAGTGTCCACCACCGCCCCCTTGGCAGAGTGGAAATTAGACGCTGAAGAGACCAGCAAACAGAAGAGGCTAAAAAAGAGGGAACCTTCTTGGAAGTGACAGGTGCAATAGATTAAAACCCTGTAGTTAGTACCGACTATATAGGAAGGGGCCCATAGATCTTGAGAAATATAAGCTGGATCAAGGAACTATCCGAAAATGAACTGACCCCACAATGCCCACAACACCACCAGAGAAAGTCCTAGATATATTTTTACTATTTTTACTATCATTCTTTAATCTTTAATTTTTTTTTTTATTTTTAAGTCCTGGATTACTCATTTAATTTTCATTTTTATAACCTACTATTACTTTCCCAAAAAAATGAGAGACCCTATTTTTTAAAGCAAACTTCATATATTTTATAATTTTTGTGACTTTTTTTCCTTTAATAATGTATTTTTGAAAATTCAACCTCTACCCTAGATTTTTAATCTTTGACTTTTGGTATTTGTTATCAATTTTGTACTTTTAAGAACCCAATTTTCAGTACCCATTTTTACTTGGGAGCAAGATTACTGGTTTGCTGCTCTCTCCCCCTTTGGACTCTCCTTTTTATTCATCAGGTCACCTCTGTCTCCTCCCTCCCTCTTCTCTTCTCTATCCAACTGTGTGAATCTCTTTGTGAGTCCCAGATGGTGGAGAACACTTAGAGAAATGATTACTGGCTGGATCTGTCTATCTCCTTTAGATTCCCCCTTAATCCTCCTAGCCACCTCTGTCTCCTTCCTCCCTCTTCTCTTCCCTGTATAACTCTGTGAACATCTCTGAGTGGTCCAGACTGTGCAGCACACATAAGGAAGTGATTCCTGGCTAGCTTGCTCTCTCCTCTTTTCATTCCACCTCACATCATCCTGGTCACCTCTATCTCCCTCCTCCCTCTTCTCTTCTCTATGTAACTCTGTGAACATCTCTCAGGGATCCAGACTGTGGAGAGCACATAGGGAAGTGATTACTGGCTAGATTTCTCTCTCCCCTTTTGATTCCCCCTCTTCTCCTCCTGGTTCCCTCTATCTCCCTCCTCTATCTTCTCTGTGTAACTCTGTTAACATCTCTGAGTGTCCCTCACTGTGAAGAAACTTTGCATCTTTAACCTAGATGTTTTATCAATGGTGCTGTATAGATGGAGAAGTCTTGAGGCTACTGTAAAAATAAGACTGAAAACCAGAAGCAGGAGGCTTAAGTCCAAATCCTGAGAATACCAGAGAACTCCTGACTCCAGGGAACATTAATTGACAGGAGCTCATCAAATGCCTCCATACCTACACTGAAACCAAGCACCACCCAAGGGCCAACAAGTTCCAGAGCAAGATATAACAAGCAAATTCTCCAGCAACACCAGAACATAGACCTGAGCTTCAATACACAGGCTGCCCAAAGTCACTCCAAACCCACTGACATCTCATAACTCATTACTGGACACTTCATTGCACTCCAGAGAGAAGAAATTCAGCTCCACCCACCAAAACACCAACACAAACTTCCCGAGCCAAGAAACCTTGACAAGCCACCCATACAACCCCACCCACAGTGAGAAAACTCCACAATAAAGAGAACTCCACAAACTGCCAGAATACAGAAAGGCCACCCCAAATACAACAATATAAATGAGATGAAGAGACAGAGGAATACCCAGCAGGTAAAGGAACAGGATAAATGCCCACAAACCAAACCAAAGAGGAAGAGATAAGGAATCTACCTGATAAAGAATTCCAAATAATGATAGTGAAAATGATCCAAAATCTTGAAAACAAAATGGAATCATAGATAAATAGCCTAGAGACAAGGATTGAAAAGATGCAAGAAAGGTTTAACAAAGACCTAGAAGAAATAAAAAAGAGTCAATATATAATGAATAATCCAATAAATGAAATAAAAAACATTCTGGAGGGAACAAATAGTAGAATAACGGAGGCAGAAGATAGGACTAGTGAGATAGAAGATAGAATGGTAGAAATAAATGAATCAGAAAGGAAAAAAATGAATTAAAAGAATGAGGACAATCTCAGAAACCACTGGAACGATGTTAAATGCCCCAACATTCAAATCATAGGAGTCCCAGGAGAAGAAGACAAAAAGAAAGACCATGAGAAAATACTTAAGGAGATAATAGTTGAAAACTTCCCTAAAATGGGGAAGGAAATAATCACCAAAGTCCAAGAAATCCAGAGAGTCCCTAATAAGATAAACCCAAGGCAAAACACCCCAAGACACATATTAATCAAATTTAAAAAGATCAAACACAAAGAATGAACATTAAAAGTAGCAAGGGTAAAACAACAAATAACACACAAGGGGATTCCCATAAGGATAACAGCTGATCTTTAAATAGAAACTCTTCAGGCCAGGAGGGAATGGCAGGACATACTTAAAGTGATGAAAGAAAATAACCTACAGCCCAGATTACGGTACCCAGCAAGGATCTCATTCAAATATGAAGGAGAAATCAAAAGCTTTACAGACAAGCAAAAGCTGAGAGAATTCAGTACCACNAAACTCTTCAGGCCAGGAGGGAATGGCAAGACATACTTAAAGTGATGAAAGAAAATAACCTACAGCCCAGATTACTGTACCCAGCAAGGATCTCATTCAAATATGAAGGAGAAATCAAAAGCTTTACAGACAAGCAAAAGCTGAGAGAATTCAGTACCACCAAACCAGCTCTCCAACAAATGCTAAAGGATCTTCTCTAGACAGGAAACACAAAAAGGGAATATAAACTCGAACCCAAAACAATAAAGTAAATGGCAACGGGATGATATTTATCAATAATTACCTTAAACATAAATGGGTTGAATGCCCCGACCAAAAGACAAAGACTGGCTGAATGGATTAAAAAACAAGACCCACCTCAGAACAAGGGACACATACAGACTGAAAGTGAAGGGCTGGGAAAAGATATTCCATGCAAATAGAGACCAAAAGAAAGCAGGAGTAGCAATACTCATATCAGATAAAATAGACTTTAAAACAAAGGCTGTGAAAAGAGACAAAGAAGGACACTACATAATGATCAAAGGATCAATCCAAGAAGACACAACAATTATAAATATATATGCACGCAACATAGGAGCACCATAATATGTAAGACAAATGCTAACAAGTATGGAAGTAGACATTAACAATAACACAATAATACTGGGAGACTTTAATACCCCACTCACACCTATGGATAGATCAACTAAACAGAAAATTAACAAGGAAACACAAACTTTAAATGATACAATAGACCAGTTAGATCTAATTGATATCTATAGGACATTTCACCCCAAAACAATGAATTTCACCTTTTTCTTAAGTGCACACAGAACCTTCTCCAGGATAGATCACATCCTGGGCCATAAATCTAGCCTTAGCAAATTCAAAAAATTTGAAATCATTCCAAGCATCTTTTCTGACCATAATAGAGTAAGATTAGATCTCAATTACAGAAGAAAAAATATTAAAAATTCTAACATATGGAGGCTGAACAACATGCTGATGAATAACCAACAAATCACAGAAGAAATTTTTTAAAAATCAAAATATGCATAGAAAAAAATGAAAAAGAAAACACAACAACCGAAAACCTGTGGGACACTGTAAAAGTAGTGCTAAGAGGAAGATTCACTGCAATACAGGCATACCTCAAGAAACAAGAAAAAAGTCAAATAAATAACCTAACTCTACACCTAAAGCAACTAGAAAAGGAAGAAATGGAGAACCCCAGGGCTAGTAGAAGGAAAGAAATCTTAAAAATTAGTGTAGAAATTAATGCAAAAGAAACAAAAGAGACCATAGCAAAAATCAACAAAGCCAAAAGCTGGTTCTTTGAAAGGATAAATAAAACTGACAAACCATTAGCCAGACTCATCAAGAAACAAAGGGAGAAAAATCAAATCAATAAAACTAGAAACAAAAATGGAGAGATCACAACAGACAACACAGAAATACAAAGGATCATAAGAGACGACTATCAACAATTATATGCCAATAAAATAGACAACTTAGAAGAAATGGACAAATTCTTAGAAAAGTACAACTTTCCAAAACTGAACCAGGAAGAAATAGAAAATTGTAATAGACCCATCACAAGCACAGAGATTGAAACTGTAATCAGAAATCTTCCAGCAAACAAAAGCCCAAGTCCAGCCAGCTTCACAGCTGAATTCTACCAAAAATTTCAAGAAGAGCTAACACCTATCCTACTCAAACTCTTCCAGAAAATTGCAGAGGAAGGTAAACGTCTAAACTCATTCTATGAGGCCACCATCACCCTAATACCAAAACCTGACAAAGATGTCATGAAAAAAGAAAACTATAGGCCAATATCACTGATGAACATAGATGCAAAAAGCCTTAACAAAATTCTAGCAATCAAAATCCAACAACACATAAAAAAGATCATACACGATGACCAAGTGGGCTTTCTCCCAGGGATGCAAGGATTCTGAAATATCTGCAAATCAGTCAATGTAATACACCACATTAACAAATTGAAAAATAAAGCCATATGATTGTCTCAATAGATGCAGAGAAAGCCTTTAACAAAATTCAACATCCATTTATGGTAAAAACTCTCCAGAAAGCAGGAATAGAAGGAACATATCTCAACATAATAAAAGCTATATATGACAAACCCACAGCAAACATTATCCTCAATGGTGAAAAATTGAAAGCATTTCCCCTAAAGTCAGGAAGAAGACAAGGGTGCCCACTTTCACCACTACTATTCAATATAGTTTTGGAAGTTTTGGCCCCAGCAATCAGAGCAGAAAAAGAAATAAAAGGAATCCAAATTGGAAAAAAAGAATTAAAACTGTATGCAGATGACACGATCCTCTACATAGAAAACCCTATGGACATCAACAGAAAACTACTAAAGCTAATCAATAAATATAGTAAAGTTGCAGGATATAAAATCAACACACAGAAATCCCTTGCATTCCTATACACTAATAATAATGAGAAAGTAGAAAGAGAAATTAAGGAAATAATTCCATTCAACATTGCAACAAAAAGAATAAAATACTTGGGAATATATCTACCTAAAGAAACTAAAGACTTATATATAGAAAACTATAAAACACTGGTGAAAGAAATCAAAGAGGACACTAACAGATGGAGAAATATACCATGTTCATGGATCAGAAGAATCAATATAGTGAAAATGAGTATACCACCCAAAGCAATCTATAGATTCAATGTAATCCCTATCAAGCTACCAATGGTATTTTTCACAGAGCTAGAACAAATAATTTCACAATTTGTATGGAAATACAAAAACCCTCGAATAGCCAAAGCAATCTTGAGAAAGAAGAATGGAACTGGAGGAATCAACCTGCCTGACATCAGGCTCTACTACAAAGCCACAGTCATCCAGACAGTATGGTACTGGCCCAGAGACAGAAACATAGATCAGTGGAACAAAATAGAAAGCCCAGAGATAAATCCACACACCTATGGACGCCTTATCTTTGACAAAAGAGGCAAGAATATACAATGGAGAAAAGATAATCTCTTTAACAAGTGGTGCTGGGAAAACTGGTCAACCACTTGTAAAAGTATGAAACTAGAACACTTTATAACACTATTCACAAAAATAAACTCAAAATGGATTAAAGATCTAAACCTAAGACCAGAAACTATAAAATTCCTAGAGGAAAACATAGGTAAAACACTCTCTGACATAAAGCACAGCAGGATCCTCTATGACCCACCTTCCAGAATATTGGAAATAAAAGCAAAAATAAACAAATGGGACCTAATTACAAGCTTCTTCACAACAAAGGAAACTATAAGCAAGGTGAAAAGACAGCCTTCTGAATGGGAGAAAATAATAGTAAATGATGCAACTGACAAAGAATTAATCTCAAAAATATACAAGGAACACCTACAGCTCAATTCTAGAAAAATAAACGACCCAATCAAAAAATGGGCCAAAGAACTAAACAAACACTTCTCCAAAGAAGACATACAGATGGCTAACAAAAACATGAAAAGATGCTCAACATCACTTATTTCAGAGAAATGTAAATCAAAACCACAATGAGGTACCATTTCACGCCAGTCATAATGGCTGCTATCCAAACGTCTACAAGCGATAAATGCTGGAGAGGGTGTGGAGAAAAGGGAACCCTCTTACACTGTTGGTGGGAATGCAAACTAGTACAGCCACTATGGAAAACAGTGTGGAGATTCCTTAAAAAACTGGAAACAGAACTGCCATATCACCCAGCAATCCCACTGCTGGGTATACACACTGAGGAAACCAGAATTGAAAGAGACATGTGTACCCCAATGTTCATCGCAGCACTGTTTATAATAGCCAGGACATGGAAACAACCTAGATGTCCATCAGTAGATGAACGGATAAGAAAGCTGTGGTACATATCCACAATGTAGTATTACTCAGCCATCAAAAAGAATTCATTTGAATCAGTTCTAATGAAGTGGATGAAACTGGAGCCTATTATACAGAGTTAAGTAAGCCAGAAAAAAAAAAAAAAAAAAAAACACCAATACAGTATACTAACATATATATATGGAATTTAGAAAGATAGTAACGATAACCCTGTATGCGAGACAGCAAAAGAGACACAGAGGTATAGAACAGTCTTTTGGACTCTGTGAGAGAGGGAGAGGGTGGGATGATTTGGGATAATGGCATTGTAACATGTATAATGTCATATGTGAAACAAATCGCCAGTCCAGGTTTGATGCATGATACAGGATGCTCAGGGCTGGTGCACTGGGATGACCCAAAGGGATGGTATGGGGAGGAAGGTGGGAGGGGGGTTCAGGACGGGGAACACGTGTACACCCGTGGCAGATTCATGCTGATGTATGGAAAAACCAATACAATATTTTAAAGTAATTAGCCTCAAATTAAAATAAATAAACATACTAAACATAAATTTAAAAAAATAAAATAAAATGGGTTACAAAAAAAAAAAAGAATCTGCCTGCTAATGCAGAAGACACAGGTTTGATCTCTGGGTCGGGAAGATCCCCTGAAGGAAATGGCAACCCACTCCAGAATTCTTGTCTGGAAAATCCCATGGACAAAGGAACCTAGCAGGCTACAGTCCATGTATTCTCAAAGAGCTGACATGGCTTAGGACTAGCACACAATAACAGATTCACTTGACAGTATATTTGAAACTAATACAACATTGTAAAGCAAATAAACACCAATAAATCTTTTTTTAAAGGTCTCAACAAGGATCTGCTGTAAATAAATAAATGAAAAAAAAGATAAAAGTTCTCATCAAGATGCAAATGACTTCACATGGACCACACTGTGGAGTCACATGCTACAAACACTTTAATACAATTCATTAGAATCAAAGAGTATATATTGACAAGTGGCAAGAGTTTAAATTAATAACTGGAAATGAAGCTATAAACTGTAAGCATTCCATAAATATTCAGATTTTTACTTACTATCTGCCAGATTCAGGGCCGCAAAGGCAAGAATAGTGACAAAGATGGCACAGATGACATCCAGATACATAGCGAGCTGTTGGGACATCGTCAAAAGCAGGAAACAAGCCTCTGGATTTGTGAACCGTAATATAATGAATAAACATAAAAACCATGTTAGTTGCTTCTAATGAAGGAGAGCATTTTGCTTAGTTAAGCATTTACACAAAGTAGGACATCAAAGTTACACATTAAAGGAAACTGAAGATTCCAGAAAGCTAGGTTCTGACAAAGACAACATACAGAATCAGTCCAGCACCTTCGTGAGAAGCATGCACTGAAAACCTCGACTCACTGGTTATCAACAGAAATACAATCACAAAGAGAAAGAGGGAAAAAACTCTAATCTGCAATTTCTGGTAGTGCTGGGCCTCAACATGAAGGTCATCCTCTCACATGTCGACTCTTCCCAGCTCTCTGATAGCAGACAGCACTGCTGCTGCTGCTGCTAAGTCGCTTCAGTCGTGTCTGACTCTGTGCGACCCCATGGACTGCAGCCCACCAGGCTCCTCCATCCATGGGATTTTCCAGGCAAGAGTACTGGAGTGGGGTGCCATTGCCTTCTCCCGCAGACAGCACAGCTCACATTATTTCCAGCACCTTCTGCACTCATTACACGACCCTACATGTGTCTACTTTTAGGAGCCAATATCTAAAGGACCATCAGTTAACAAGATCTGCATGTGGCTTTCTAAATGCAGTCATTATCTTCAAAATAGAATAAAGATTTTAGAGACAGGTCAAAATTTTACAGACTTAGTGGAAATTCTAAAATTTCTTCCTAGAAAAAAATTTCATTGATACAAAATATGATCAAGTAGGTGGCAAATCAAGAAATTATATTCCTCAATCACATCTGCCCCCTGCATACTCTGAAAAGAGAGTCAATAAACTAAAGCCTGTGGGCCAAGAACAGCCACCACCTGGTTCTGTAAAGTTTTACTGGAACACAGCCATGGCCATTTGCTGACATATTTTCTTTGCCTGTCTTTGTGCTACAACAGCAAAGGTAAGTAGCTGCATTAGAAACAGTATAGTACAAAAAGCCTACAATATATTCTACCTGGATCTTTACAAAAAAAAAAAAAAAAACAGAAAAAGTTTCTTAACTCCTGCCCTAAAGAGAGAGAAAGCCACACGGTACAGTGATGGAAGGACAAAGGACAACGCAAACAAGGCAGGGGAGAAAGGTAGGGAGTGATGGGGAAGAGGGGCACACAGAGGGATGCCGAGAGGAAGGGCTGGGGGAGGCAGGTGTGCAGAGGGGGATGAGGGGCAGCACAGAGAGAGGTGAGAGCAGCCAGGCCACCTGAGAAGATCAGGCCTCAGAAGGCAGCAGACCTCATCCTTTGAAATCATCTCCAGAAACTTACATACCTGAGTGCAAATCCTGGTGTGTGTTGAACAGTTTCTGAAACTTGTGTTCGGCTTTGTACGCCCGGATGGTCCTGAGTCCCCGGAAAGAAGATGCTAAGTGAGAAAACACTGGACTCTGTGCTGGGGAAGCAGAGACAGACACATGACAGAGAAAGTCAGGGAGGCTGGATATGAGGAAACCCACGGCCTTCCGGGCTCTGTGGTCACACATCCCGCCAAAGGGCACACCCAGGGCTTCCTGGAGGGCTGCCTGGAAAAGGAAGTTTCTCCTTTTGGAGAGGATCTTCCATGTGACCCTCAAACTCCTGTTCACACCAACCTTCACTTTACAACCTGGACGTTAAAGATTCTCTTTGAACTCACCTTTGACCAAATTCAAACTGAAGCTAGATTTATGTAAAGGAACTCTTTATTAATTAATTCATCAAGGTCCTCTCAAATACACCTCCCTCCAAATTCTTCTGGCATTTCTCCATGTGGAAATTGTTCACAATGGTTTTTAAAACATATTGAAGGATAGTTGATTTACAACAATGTGTTAGTTTCAGGTATATAGTACAGTGAGTCACTTATTTTTTTCTGATTATATTCCATTATAGGTTATTACAAGATACTGAATAAAATTCTGTGCTTTACAGCCAATCCTTGTTGCTTATCTATTTTACATGGCAGTGTTTATCTGTTAATCCCATATTCCTAATTTGTTCCTCCCTCCCAGTCCCCTTTGGTAACCATAAGTTTGTTTTCTGTATCTGAGTCTATTTCTGTTTTGTATATGGTCTTTTACTTTTTAGATTCCACGTATAAGTGATGATGTATCATATTTGTTTTTCTCTGAATTACTTTACTAAGAAAAATATTCTTTCCATCCATGTTGCTGAAAATGGCAGTATTTCATTCTTTTTCCTCACTGAGTAACTATTCACTAATTTATGAGTCAGTGGCATTCCAAAAATTAATTCATTAGAGTCCTCACCACAATGAACTTTGGTGAGCTACCTGTATGCCGTCTCCACCTCATGAGTAGCCTAAAGGCTGGGATAGAGTCAGTACATGCCCCACCCTGCACCAGAACCAGACACAGGACAGGGTGAGACGAGTAAGGAGAGGGGACAGTCTGCCGCCTCCCCCGTCCTGGGCCTCCCCCTGCACCTGCGCCAGGAGCCTCTGTGCGGGTCTCGGAGCACCTGGTGCTGCAATGCCCTTGTGCCCTCAGGACCCGGCAGATGAGGAGCCTTTGAATGGTCTTGACTTCCACTCCAGGAACATGATGAATGTTTTTATATCTGCCTGCTGGACACCTGTCCTGGCGTTTGGAGGTCACTGCAGCATGTGACACTCACATCACCTTTCTAGAATCTGACTGCGGCCTTAGTATCCATTCTCTTTTAAATGGCTTCATGTGGGTTTGGGGTCTGCTGTCACATGACTGGTCACTCATTTCCTGAAATCTTCTCTAAGAGCACACTGACCATGAGCACCAGGGTCAGGCTCCTGCCCATCAGGGAACAGGGGGGGCTGCAGGGCAGGGAGCACCCCTTACGGTTCTCATTCTCCACCGTGAACAAGGCTGTAACTTGCTGTTGTCAGTGGCAGACTGTGACACTGTGACCTCTGTCCGGGATGAGCGATAACTTGTGTTTTATCAGCAGGAAATACCGACATCACCTTGTTACCTGTGCATCTCCTGAGAAGAGCTGTTAGTAAAACCTGGGTGTTTAGAAGTTAAGATCACTTATCTTGCAGGCTGCTATGGAGATTTTATAAAATGAAAGGGAAAAAAATCAAGGGGGAGAACTCCAAATTATTTTCAGGGCCTGACTCCTTAGCCTAACATCCAAAAATCTGTCTGGGTGACAGTGTAGTCAGTAGCAACGTGCACATGGGCACTGCATTGGGGGTGGAGGCTGAGGTACAAGGGGGCAAAGACACAGAGCCTCCTCTTATGCTTAGTGTCCTCAGTTCTACCAGCAAGGAAGGAGCAGGCTTCCTCCTGTGAGACGCTGGAGCTCAGAGAGGGTGGGAACCCCTGGCTGGGGGAGGACAGCTTGGGCTGGAGGCCAGTTGACCATCCACTGGACCCTGGGGCTTTTTTCACCCGGGGGTGTCTGACAAGGAAGCATAACTATTAGGGCCCCACCTGTGACACTGACATAAAGGAAAAACCTTCTCTGAACCTGAACATGATCGAATATTTCCCCTTTGTACTTTGTTCAGGCAAAGAGCTGGTGCTTTGCTTTGATCATCCAGTTGTGTGCCGGTGTTCTCATTTCAGCATCCACACTGCTCTCTGTCTTCATTAAGCTGAATAACATTTTATTTTAGCTTCCTATAACTTTGCCCTTATAAGAGCAACATAAACACAGACTGAGCTCATGCTCCAAATAAGAGAGTCTGGGAGCTCTGTTCAGGCCTTTTCTGCACCCCAGCAGGCATCCCAATCCAACCCCAGAACTCAGTTCGGAACCAGAGTTCTCACAGGGATGATGCAGGTGAATTCTGGGGCCATCACCCTGTCAGAAAGATGCCAAGGCTGGAGCTCTAGAGAGCACAGAAAACTCACTAGAACCCGGCTTCCATTTCCACAGCAAATGTGGTGACATCAACACTACTCATCATAGACAAGGTCTCTGAGCAGGAAGCAGACGTGACTTTTCATCCAGGGAGAGTCCTGGAATGAACTCTTCAGCAAGGCCTCCCTCACCTGCTTCCCTGTCGGGAGATCAAAGCTGTAGCTGATTCTCTCCAGCAGGGATGGTGGGCAGGGTCGACTTTAGAAACCAGGTGTCATCTCAGCCTTGTACACCAGGGACCCAAACATCCCACCACCTACCTCACCTCATGCCCAAGAGTTACAGTGGGCCAGAGGGAACGTACACCTGTGAAAAGCCATCCTGTTTCTTTCAAACGCCACTTAGGTCTGAGCAGGATGCCAGGATGAGTAAACTGGAGGGTCTGCAAAGACAATTAATTTGTACAGGGGAAGAGGGAATGTCAAGGGTCTGGTATTATGTTGCCCAATGTAACATTCTTTTTCCCACAAACACTGAGCTCACTATCCTGAAGCGGATATGTAACAGACATGGCATCACTCAGCAGTCACAGACACGTGTAACTCTACATTTCGTGTGACTGACAGCTACATTTTCCACAACCCTGAGGACACTTGGGAACAAAGCCCAAAAGGCCAGCACAACTTCACTGGCAGGGGGAGGGAGGGAATTGCATGCAAGGACCCTGGGCTGACAGCCTTCCTGCAGGTTATCATTCATGCTCCGTGAGACCTGCTAGTTGTTGTCGTTCAGTCACTAAGTCATGTCTGACTCTTTGCTACCAAATGAACTACAGCACGCCAGGCTTCCCTATTCTGCATTAGCTCCCAGAGTTTTCTGAAATTCATGTCCATTGAGTTGGTTCAGTTCAGTTCAGTTGCTCAGTTGTGTCCAACTCTTTGCGACCCCATGAATCACAGCACGCCAGGCCTCCCTGTCCATCACCAACTCCCGGAGCCCACTCAGACTCACGTCCATCGAGTCCATGATGCCATCCAGCCATCTCATTCTTTGTTGTCCCCTTCTCCTCCTGCCCCCAATCCCTCCCAGCATCAGAGTCTTTTCCAATGAGTCAACTCTACACATGAGGTGGCCAAAGTACTGCAGTTTCAGCTTTAGCATCATTCCTTCCAAAGAAATCCCAGGGCTGATCTCCTTCAGAATGGACTGGTTGGATCTCCTTGCAGTCCAAGGGACTCTCAAGAGCTTTCTCCAACACCACAGTTCAAAAGCATCCATTCTTCGGCACTCAGCCTTCTTCACAGTCCAACTCTCACATCCATACATGACCACAGGAAAAACCATAGCCTTGACTAGACGGACCTTAGTTGGCAAAGTAATGTCTTTGCTTTTGAATATACTATCTAGGTTGGTCATAACTTTTCTTCCAAGTAGTAAGTGTCTTTTAATTTCATGGCTGCAGTCACCATCTGCAGTGATTTTGGAGCCCAAAATAATAAAGTCTGAC
>SJYT01083477.1:58660-96529 GCA_006410635.1 Cephalophus harveyi | reverse complement strand
CAGTTGCCATGTATGGATGTGAGGGTTGGACTATAAAGAAAGCTGAGCACCAAAGAATTGATGCTTTTGAACTGTAGTGTTGGAGAAGACTCTTGAGAGTCCCTTGGACTGCAAGGAGATCCAACCATTCCATCCTAAAGGAGATCACTCTTGGGTGTTCATTGGAAGGACTGATGTTGAAGCTGAAAGTCCAATATTTTGGCCACCTGATGCGAAGAGCTGACTCATTGGAAAAGACCCTGATGCTGGGAAAGATTGAGGGCAGGAGGAGAAGGGGACCACAGAGGATGAGATGCCTGGATGGTATCACTGACTCAATGGACATGGGTTTGGGTGGACTCTGGGAGTTGGTGATGGACAGAAAGGCCTGGCGTGCTGTGCTTCATGGGGCTGCAAAGAGTCAGGCAGGATTGAACGACTGAACTGAACTGAGCTTCCACATTCCAAATATCATGAAATTAGTAATAATGACAATAATATTAAGCTTTGACTTAATAGTCCTTACTGTGTGTCAGGAACTGTTCCAAGCACTTAACATGAATTAGCATGTTTCTTACCACAAATGCTATGAAGTAGGTGGTATTAATATCCCCATTTTACAGATGAAGAAACAGGCATAGAGACTTTAACTAACTTGCTCCCAATCAGATGCCAAGTGACAGGGAGGGTCTGAATTTGAGCTTTAGGCAGTCAGATTCTAGAATCCGTACTCTAAATAATTGCGCTGTGTTCCCTATTTTAATCTTAACTTCAGGATGCTACAGAGTTGCTTTTGAACTCAAGTTCTCTTTTTCACTTTCTAAGTTAATATTTTTAAATAGTTCTAGCTTAGAGATAGTAGGAATAAGACTCAAAAAGTGAATTCCTTTCTTGCCTTCCAAGCACTTTGACAGTAGGAAGAGCAAGAGTAGTCTAAAGACAGTGTCTGTTGTACATTAAGGAAATGAAGGGAAATGTAGACAATAAATAGCCATAAGACATTCATCAGTATATATTTTCCTGTTTAAAATATAGTCATTTATATAGAGAGGTCCAAACATTTTATAAAATTTTAGAACTTTTTTTGAAGGCAGTTTTCTTCCAAGTTATTGGATATGAACCTATAACTTACCATTTTTTCCCTTTTTGTGTTTGGCTATTAAAAAGCCCAGTGTGGCATTTTCTTCTCACTCACATTGAGTAAGGAGAGGCTCTCTTTATACTAGTTTTTTTTCCTCCCCCCAGTACAGCCATCCAGCTTGTTCAGTGTAGCTTTGATGCTGACTTAATGATCCTATTAGGCTTTAACAAATGCATTTTAAAAGTAGTTGGGTTAAAAGCAAAGTTTATATTTTTAATAATTCTCCAATTTGCTTTTACCTGAGAAACCTTGACATCTGCTTTGAGGCCCATTTAACTTATGAACAAAAACAACAGGGGGAACCCTAAGAAAAACCCACAGTTAATGTGAGCTTGGCAAAACCAATTCTGCTCTGAATGAAACCAGGGCCCCATACAGAGACACAAACCCCAACACATGTAGAAAGAAAATTGCTCTTGTGAAAATCTGAATTATATTGTAATTATAGACTGAGCATTGCATTCAGTTATATAAAAAAGTGAAAATGAAGTTCTTATTAATTAGTGAGATTGTGATAGTTATTGGCTAGGAATGAATTTAATGCTTATAAAATCAAACATGTAACCACACATTTTCAAAGATTTAAAACCTCTTTTGTTTTGCATCGTATCTATAATTTTTATAATCACAATTTTTCTTATGGATTCCTTTTCTGTAATAAGAATTTACTTTCATGATTTACAAGCTGCATGTCTATTTTGTCTTAAAGTATTCAGATATCACTGATCCATAATTAAACTACCATAAATCTCATAATTAAACTACCATACTAAGCTCAAAATCAGAGCTTGAGATCTTTGTTTGGAGGTTGTATACTTTCTCCAGTCTCTGGTCTGTCAAGCTTAAAAAAAGAGCTGCATTAGAATTTTGGAGATTAAAACTCTTTGCTGGGAGCATTTTCTAAGCAAAAATGCTTACCTAGGCTTTGTTTTCATAATTCCTGTTTTATGACTGAAAAAAGTGAGTCATAATCCTCAGAGATGGTGAATGAAAAGTATTTCTTTCCCATAGTGTAATATCAATGATTTAGCAAGTAGAAGACATTTGAGAAACAAAAAATTGTAAAAAGAAACTGGAGCTGAGTGTTTCGATCAGATTTAGTAATACTCTTTTTTTAAAAATTTATAATGGAGTTTAGTTGATTTACAATGTTGTGTTAGTTTCTTCTGTACACAAATATTCACTCTTTTTTAGATTCTTTTCCCATATAGGGCATTACAGAGTATTGAGTTCCTTGTGCTATACAGTAGGTCCTTGTTAGTTACCTATTTTACAGTAGTGTTAAATGGAAGTAGTGCAACATCTATTGGACTTCCAGAGTGCCGCAAAATAATACAATTTGATAACACAAAGTCTTTGTTGTGTCTTTCTGCACAGAAACGGACCAATGGACTCCGAAGAACCCCCAGACCAGTGGATCCAGGTGTGTGATTAAACATGTATAATTATTTCTTCAGTTAAGTGATTGTGAAAGTGTATGGGAATTGCAGTAGAAAGTCAGACAGGTTGTTCTTTGGAGTTTGGTATATAACGTGTGACCAGGAGGTGACCGTCTACCGTGTAAATCATTTACCTAAGACAGTGTCATGTGGCAAGTAGCCATCAGTAGCACAGTCTTTCCGCAGTCAGCAGTTGAGCTGGTTATTTGCTTACTGAACAGCCTCAGGGTACTTGGTTAATGCTCACAGTTCCAACATCCTTTCCCTGTTTCCTCCCAAACCAGGAAAAAAATCAACCAGCAAACTGGCACTTAAAAAAACAGCTTGCTCGGAGCCGGTGAGGGAAGTCATAAACTAGACAACTTTGTACTCTCCCCATTTGGGAAAATGCTTTTCTTTATTCTGTATCTATACTATTTTATCATAGAAGAATGAGTTTAAGGACTTTGTGAACAAGTGCCTTCTCTGGAGACCAATTTTTTATCTGCAGAGAGCGTTCAGTTGTTTCTCGTTTAGTATCATGAGATTGACCCTGTCATTATTTTCATATAATTATTTTTTATCCATTAAACAGTGCCTTCCACAATTAAGTTATCAAAGATTTGCTATATATGGTCATATTACTGTGGGTAAAGGTGCTCATGGCTAAAGGATTTCCAATATATGAACTTGATAATAAATCAAGTGGAACATGAAACATAGAGTAATCTTGCTGGAAAATAATCTAGATTATGTGTTTTGTTTTCCCATTGTAAACAGTGTTCACCTAGTTATAAAGTTTAGCTTTCAAAGCATTGTAGCTTTTAACTGAAACCACACCCCTGGTAGCCATGCCAGTTTATGAGCTGTTTGAAAAGGTTTATAGGAGCTTTGTTGCCTCTGGCTAGAAATTGCCTCACTTGTGTCCTGAGATCAGTTTAAATCTTTTAAGTACAGAACAAAATTAAGGCCATTTAAAAAAAAATAGGGGATCTGGTTACTTTTTTATTGGTTCTGACTTTCCTAAGACAATACTCTTTGTAGAGAAGACTCAGCAATAATATTTTAAAGTGACCTCTGCTCAATTTAGTAGGAGTATATGACTGTGAACATAATATTTTTCTTTATGTTGTACAAGTTATAGTATTTCTGTTTCTGTAAGTTGTCTAAATTTTATAAATATTATTTTAAAATATTTCCTTTTCTTCTATGGCATTTTTATCTAATCTGTTTTCCCCCAACGAAATGCACTTCTACATTTATAGTGTGTCAGTAGGAACACATTTTTGACCATTAACAATGTACTTTATAGCTAAAATTTTTAGAAGCCCTTAAATTATTCAAAGGTAGGTGTAATGAATTTACTGCTGGTAAATATGGCAAAGTGGATCAATAGTAAAGTATCTTACTTAATCCTAAAGGTGATGGCTTTCTGTAGGTATAACTCTTCTGGTATTTCTGTTTGCCCAAAGTTTTTAGAATGTCATGAAGAATGAACTTACAAACACAAAAGAAGTGGTGCCATATGCTGTGTTTTTTTTGGGGAAAAAAAAAGAAAATACATATATAGGGCTTTCCATTAGGTATACGGCTAAGTCACTTCAGTCGTGTCCGACTCTGTGCGACCCCACAGATGGCAGCCCATTGGGCTCCCCCATCCCTGGGATTCTCCAGGCAAGAACACTGGAGTGGGTTGCCATTTCCTTCTCCAATGCATGAAAGTGAAAAGTGAAAGTGAAGTCGCTCAGCCGTGTCTGACTCAGCGACCCCATGGACTGCAGCCTACCAGGCTCCTCCGTCCATGGGAGTTTCCAGGCAAGAGGACTGGAGTGGGGTGCCATTGCCTTCTCCATCCATTAGGTATATTTGAGTGCTTTCTCATTTCTTCTCACTTTTGAAAAGAAAGCAAATAGTTGATGGTCTTCCCTGTTCTGGATACTGATGTAATAATAATTTTTTCCTGTAAGGTGTCTTTTGATGTTGGGTGTGAATTATGTGTTTATAGAGTTGGTTGTCTTTTGTATCCTTACTCTTTCTGTTTCTTTCTGTTTATTACTTTCTGTTGGCAAGTTGGAAAGCTTTTTTGCTCAAAATAAACCCTAGTGTGACAGTTATCAAACTGTCTTACTCTGAGTTGATCCTCATGTAACTATTGTTAAGAAGATTTTCACAGTTGTGTGGAAGATATTCCACTATGGGGTATTTAAACAAGGGATCAATAAGATTGAGATTTCCTAAGCATGGACAAACTGCTTCCCAAGAGCATTGTTTGCTATCAGTGTTTCTACTGATAGGTAAAAGGACTGAAAGGTCCTTTTATCTTTTGTCTTTTAGCTATTTTATTTTCCAAACTGTTAGCACACAGACTGCTTTCCAGGGACTCACTTAGTGTGACTTGTAGGAAAAAAATGGTTAAATTTTTGGAGGACAGATGTAACTACTTCACCAGATCCAAATTTCAGAGCTATATACAAGGGTATATTAGACCATTTGTTTTGGGAAGGAACTTACTGCATAGTTCTTTGGATAGTAGTATTATGGAACCAACTTTAATCACAATGGAACCAACACTCGCCCTAGAATGTTAAAGCCAATCTGCTGACACCAGACTCTGTTGAAGTAAAGTACACTGTTTATGGCAGACACCAAGCAAGGATAACAGGCAGCTCATGCTCAAAAGACCTGAACTCCAAAATGGCTTTCAGGAAAGGGATATTAAAAGCAGTTGTGAGGGAGGAGGCTGTAGAGTGTGTGATCAGCTTGTGCATAATTCTCGAATAGGCTGGCATCAAATTGAAGTTTCAAATATCATCAGCTTTCTGATTTAACCAGCGTAGGATCTGTGTTCTTGTGGTCAATGTTTTCATCTGGAGGGTATCTGCTTCCTGTAAAAACAACTTAGGAATGTGTGTCAGCCCTTTTTCTATATCTTTCAGAGAACTTTGAGTTCAGTGATTCGGTCACGTGGCAGATTTATAGTCCAAACTGTTAGCAGTTCCCCAACCCAACAGTTATTCTTTGTTTCTGCGCCTTCACATTTCCTAATCATTAACTCTTGAGCCAGCCTTTGAGATTCAGAGGAGGCCTGGGAAACTAAAGCAAAAGGCTTTTACGTCAAAGGAAAAGGACACAGGGGCTTGCTTGTAGTTTTCAGCTCAGTTCAGTTCAGTTGCTCAGTCATGTCCAACTCTTTGTGACCCCATGAATCGCAGCACGCCAGGCCTCTCTGTCCATTACCAACTCCCGGAGTTCACTCAGACTCATGTCCATCGAGTCAGTGATGCCATCCAGCCATCTCATCCTCTGTCATCCCCTTCTCCTCCTGCCCCCAATCCCTCCCAGCATCAGAATCTTTTTCAGTGATCAACTCTTCACATGAGGTGGCCAAAGTACTGGAGTTTCAGCTTTAGCATCATTCCTTCCAAAGAAATCCCAGGGCTGATCTCCTTCAGAATGGACTGGTTGGATCTCCTTGCAGTCCAAGGGACTCGCAAGAGTCTTCTCCAACACCACAGTTCAAAAGCATCAATTCTTCAGCACTTAGCCTTCTTCACAGTCCAACTCTCACATCCATACATGACCATTGGAAAAACCATAGTCTTGACTAGACGGACCTTTCTTAGCAAAGTAATGTCTCTGCTTTTGAAAATGCTATCTAGGTTGGACATAACTTTTCTTCCAAGGAGTAAGCGCCTTTTAATTTCATGGCTGCAGTCACCATCTGCAGTGATTTTGGAGCCCCCAAAAATAAAGCCTGACACTGTTTCCACTGTTTCTCCATCTATTTCCCATGAAGTGATGGGACCGGATGCCATGATCTTTGTTTTCTGAATGTTGAGCTTTAAGCCAACTTTTTCACTATCCACTTTCACTTTCATCAAGAGGCTTTTTAGTTCCTCTTCACTTTCTGCCATAAGGGTGGTGTCATCTGCATATCTGTTATTGATATTTCTCCCGGCAATCTTGATTCCAGCTTGTGTTTCTTCCAGTCCAGCTTGTAGTTTTAGGAGATGCTTAATACGTATTTGTTAAATGAATTAATGAATGACTATATACTTCTTCTGCATGCACCAACTCCTTTGTTTTTTAAATTCGTCCTGCCCACCAAAATTTCCTAATGCCTCTTTACTCTTTCTTTATTCCTGTGCTTCCTGTTCTCCTCTATACCATGACAATAAGAATCTGTTTTCTTTCTTATTGACTTGTTCACATTAAAAATTTTTTGTATGAATGGAATTACATAGTATGTATTCTGTTTTGTCTTGTTTCTGTTACTTAGACTGATTAATTTGGAGTTCATGTGTATTTTAATCAAAAGTTTATTCCTTTGTGTTGTGTTTATTGTGTTTATCCATTCTCCTATTGATGACATTTGGGTTGCTCTCAGTTTTTCATTCTTACAAATAAAATTGCTATGAACACATTAAAAAAAAAAAATCCTCCTGCTGATAAATTGGACCAATAGCTCAAAGAATATGGAATAATCCAGTAAGAGGAAGCATGGTCCTGAGCCACATTGCCTAGGGTGGGGACCAAGCTTAGCTGTTTACTTGCTGTTGATGTTTGGCAATTTGGTTCTTCTCTGTGCTGTAGTTTACTGATCTGTAAAAGGAGATTAATAATAGTACCTACTTACAAAGTTGTTGTGAGCTTTACATTGTAATAAACTGTTGCGTACATTTTACTGTATACATGAAAAGTATTGTTAAAAGATGACTTTGTGTTACAGTTTATTATTTAACATTGAACATTTTGTCATGTGTAGGAGAATTGAAAGTATTTGCCAGTTATTTCTTTATAAAGAAATCCAGAATTTTATGTTGAATCCTCAGTGAAGCTAGAAGTTACTTTATCACAGTCATTTTCAGATTTGCTATCCTTGCCTACTTATCTGATGGCTTCCATGATATTCTGCTTATCTTTAATAAGAGACACAGTCAACAGTGGTAGCTGAGAGATTGATGGTGAAGTTAGTAGTGTTTGTGATTATAATAAACAAAGAAAAACTCACTAGGTTAAAGGTGTATATTGTGGTACTGTGCTCAGTCATGTCCAACTCTTTGTGTCTCTTTGGACTGTAACCCAACAGGCTCCTCTGTCCATAGGATTTTACAGCAAGAATACTGGAATGGGTTGCCGTTTCCTCCTCCAGGGGATCTTCCCAACTCATTTCTCCTACATTGGCAGGCAGGTCTTTACCTGCTGTGGTGGAGTTCTGTTCAAACGATGAAAGACGTGAGATACAGATTTGCATTGTGTTTTTTTTTTTGCATATTTAAAATATTCACTTTTTATTATTATAGTTAATTTTACAGGTAGTATTTATAGATATGGCTTTGCAGTTTAGTTTACTTTTTCTTATCTTCTATTATGTGCTAAGAAATTTTATCAATTTATGATCTTGACTGCATTTATTATTAGTAATGCAATAGATGCAGATTCTGGAGTTCTTTGGTTTTTTAAATATAGCAGAGTATTTTCATCAGATTGTACTTCTCTTCCTGAGACAGATGTTGGCTTCAGGAAAATAGCACTTGTAAGAGACAGATCAATTATTTCAGGAACACGGAGGTGCTAGGCTTTTTCAAGAACATGAGATCATAAATCTCAAGAAAATCTGAGCACTGGTGTAATATTTTTCACCTAAAGTGGCACCCAAGGTCATAGTTACCAATTAAATTTTAATACTGAGCTTTAAAATTTCCTTTTGAGTGTAGAAGATAAAAATTTATTTTAGTTTGCATGTGGTGACTCTGTATACCAGGACATATGTTCCTTTAATCAACTCCATGGTTTTAGACTATTGAAAAATGTTCTCATATTTGTGAAACTCATAGCATCTTATATTTAAATGCACAGTCACTAGGTTTTTAAAGTCAGTCCTTTGTTCTTTGTCACACTGCCTAAAGATTAGAGGGAGATGGGAAATGTTTCAGTTCAGTCGCTCAGTTGTGTCTGACTCTTTGTGACCCCATGGACTGCAGCACGCCAGGCTTCCCTGTCCATCACCAACTCCAGGAGCCTACTCAAACTCATGTCCATTGCGTTGGTGATGCCATCCAACCATCTCATCTTCTGTCATCCCTTTCTTCTCCTTCCTTCAATCTTTTCCAGCATCAGAGTCTTTTCCAGTGAGTCAGTTCTTCACATCAGGTGGCCACAGTATTGGAGTTTCAGATTTAGCATCTGTCCTTCCAATGAATATTCAGGACTGAGTTCCTTTAGGATTGATTGGTTGGATCTCCTTGCAATCCAAGGGACTCTCAAGAGTCTTCTCCAACACAACAGTTCAAAAGCACCAATTCTTCGGCGCTCAGCTTTCTTCACAGTCCAACTCTCACATCCATACATGACTACTGGAATAACCACAGCTTTGTTTAGGGGTAGCATTTTCCTTCTGATCTTAAGTTACTTATATGATTTGTGATAGCTTTGACTAGTAAATGAATAGAGTTCTTTCTGAGAACTCTTGCATCTCATGCACTCATTGTTAACCTCTTAATTACAAAGAGAAAAAATGGCTTAGAAACATTGTCTTTTTTCATTCACTGAAGAGATATTTTACTGCTTCTGAGCAGACATCTTCAAAGATGGTCATTTTTTCTTACAGGTTGATAAGATTGATAAATAATGACATTCCAATTTGTTCCTGTATGAAGAAAGGGATTCAAGAAATCTTTTTTATATTACCAACTTTGTGTCTTATATAACAATAAACACCAGCCATATCATTGATTATAAAACATGGCCCCTCTCACAATTTATATTCTGCCTAAGGAAGGAATAGATACAGGCACAAAGTCTCGATTGCATAAATGCATGCAGATGAGAGTGTATGTGTGTGTGTGTATATATATATAATTTTAATATCTTTTTTATACTCTGATTCATTATGGTATGGCATAGTGTCATAAAAACAATTAGGAAATAGTCTGGTAAACATATAAAAAGATCTAATTATATCATCAGTGCCAGAAAGCAAAAAGAACTGGAGAAGAAAGGAGAAAATATAGGCTAAGATTGCTTTTGAGCTGAGTTGTCTATATATGTTTTCATTTATATAAAATATTTTTCATGCTTTTTTTTACATTGAATTACAATTTAATACATTTTCTGTTAATGTTTTAATTTCAAAGTATTGGTAAACTCATTTCAAATCTAAACATAATTGTTGATTCTCTTTAGGTTTGCTTTTAAACATGATGCCAGTTTCTCAATAGAGAAATTTTATCTTCTTAATTACCAAATAGAAAACACTGATGAGAAAAATAGCAGCCCAGGATTTTTTTTGAAGTACTGATCTAAAAATGCATTTTTCTTTTTTTTTTGGAAGGAGACAAATGTATACCATTGAAGGTTTTAAGTGAAATTTTGTGTATGTGTGCTTAGTCGCTCAGTCATGTCCGACTCTTTCCAGTCCCATGGACTGTAGCCTGCCAGCTCTTCTGTCCATGGGGATTCTCCAGGCAAGAATACTAGAGTGCGTTGCCATGCCCTCCTCCAGGGGATCTTCCCAACTCAGGGATCAAACCCAGGTCTCCTGCTTTGCAGGCAACTTTACCAGCTGAGCCACCAGGGAAGCATTTGTCTATAGTAAATAAGTAATAAAATGTCTGTAGATTACTATATTTCCATAATAATCAGTCATACCCACTTCTGTCTTTTCTGTCACCTCTAAAAAGAATTTCTCATCAAACATAAATCCTCATCTAAATATTGGGAGCATAATTGTAAATGTGTAAAAATATATTTCACATTGAAAGAATGAACTTGGGAAAAAACTGGGACAATAGAACCCAGTGATTAAGATTCACTGCAGAGAAATGAGAAATCCAAATTGTGCATGAGTGCTGGGGAGCCTGCTCTGGTATTTTAAATAGCTGATTTTCTCATGCTTCTGTTAAACCACAGACAATAAGACTAGTTTTGCATTTGATCCCCTTGTAGTTATTTTTGGGACTGCCTTTCTAATTCCCTTTACCATGATGATATTTTTCTAAAACGTATATTACAGTTCCTTCTTCACATCTTTTTTTGGTGTGGGGAGGACTTATTTTTCCCTTTGAAAGCTCATTCCAAACTCACAAAGGGTCATGTCTGCTGTTATCTGGCAGGTTTGCCCATACCTTTGGGCAAAGCAAAAGCCCAGTCATTTCTATGGCTCAGGTACCTCCAGCGAAGGAAAAAAAGGGCAAAGTGAATGTTTGAATATTTTTTACAGGGAGCTTTAGGTGGGTAATACAGCATTAGTTATGTGATTATTGAAATTACAAAATATTTGGAGTGTTATATATAGAACCTACTTCTGGATCATTTATGCACTTCTAACTCATAATTTCTATCATGACAGTAGTTGAAGTGAAGTTGCTCAGTCGTGTGCGACTCCTTGCAATCCCATGGACTGTAGCCTACCAGGTTCTTCCATCCGTGGAATTTTCCAGGCAAGAGTACTGGAGTGGGTTGCCATTTCCTTCTCCAGGGGATCGTCCCGACCCAGGGAATGAACCAGGTCTCCTGCGTTGCAGGCAGACGCTTCACTGTCTGAACCACCAGGGAAGCCCTGTGATAGTAGTTATGTCCTAGAAGATAAAGTGTGTATCTATTACATATTTAGAAAAATATTCTGAAAAGGAAGTATTGAACCTGATGATCTGCTTTTTAACATTTATCATTGAGAAATCGTTCTTTACTTAGAAGATCAGGTATGTCCTGAACTATTTTGGTGAACCTGTGGACCTCGGGTTCCACAAAAACTATCCCATTTCAGAAGCAAAAGAACATGCCATGTAATGCTAAGTAGGCAAAGAAATGTCACAAATTTCTTATGAATCAACAACTTCTGAGAACCAGCTAATCTTGTTCCAGAACTTTAGTCTGAAGTAAGGTAAATGAAAGGAAGCAGTTGAGTCAAAAGTATTGGCTTCAAACAGTAATGTTTGATACAAATAATATCTGTCTGATACAAGGAAAAAGAATATTGATAAAGGAATCCTTAGTATCATAATCATTTATAATCTTATAGTCCTTCTAAACACAAATAGTGAGAAAGGTTATCACATTAATTAGAACACTGGAATGCAATTTGTGGAATTTCTGTCAAAATGGCTCATATTGGCAGTTATTTACCTTTTTGTGTATTCTAATCAAGTCGCTTTTAAATTTTTTAATTTGAATGAAAAGAAAAGCTTATGTTAGGTTCAAAAAATTTTTTTTTACAAATACCTTTGCTTTTGAGATTCATTTTTTTCTTCAGCAATATTAGAAATATATGGAAGTTTTCTTGTCTTTGAGGACCTTGGAATTCTGTTGAAGAGATAGGCCATACAAACGTATACCTGTTGAACAGTAATATTGTGTGGTGTATGAGAACCCACCAAGGTGGATGTAGCTGGTTATGAATGGTTTCATTGACCAGAATGGCAAGATAGGGGAGACACATTATGCAATAAAGAAGGGCACAAGACAAGGGGACAAGATAACTGACAAGTATATCAGTCAAAGTGCATTTATATAGAACTGCTCTTGAGAAACCTATATGCAGGTCAGGAAGCGACAGTTAGAACTGGACATGGAACAACAGACTAGTTACAAATAGGAAAAGGAGTTCGTCAAGGCTGTATATTGTCACCTTGCTTGTTTAACTTATATGCAGAGTACATCATGAGAAACGCTGGGCTAGAAGAAGCACAAGCTGGAATCAAGATTGCTGGGAGAAATATCAATAACCTCAGATATGCAGATGACACCACCCTTATGGCAGAAAGTGAAGAGGAACTAAAAAGCCTCTTGCTGAAAGTGAAAGAGGAGAGTGAAAAAGTTTGCTTAAAGCTCAACATTCAGAAAACGAAGATCATGGCATCTGGTTCCATCACTTCATGGGAAATAGATGGGGAAACAGTGGAAACAGTGGCTGACTTTATTTTGGGGGGCTCCAAAATCACTGCAGATGGTGATTGCACCCCTGAAATTAAAAGATGCTTACTCCTTGGAAGAAAAGTTATGACCAAGCTAGATAGCATATTCAAAAGCAGAGACATTCCTTTGCCAACAAAAGTCCATGTAGTCAAGGCTATGGTTTTTCCAGTGGTCATGTGTGGATGTGAGAGTTGGACTGTGAAGAAGGCAGAGCACCGAAGAATTGATGCTTTTGAACTGTGGTGTTGGAGAAGACTCTTGCGAGTCCCTTGGACTGCAAGGAAATGCAGCCAGTCCATTCTGAAGATCAGCCCTGGAATTCCTTTGGAAGGAATGATGCTAAAGCTGAAACTCCAGTACTTTGGCCACCTCATGTGAAGAGTTGAGTCATTGGAAAAGACTCTGATGCTGGGAGGGACTGGGGGCAGGAGGAGAAGGGGACGACCGAGGATGAGATGGCTGGACGGCATCACCGACTCAATGGACGTTAGTCTGAGTGAACTCCAGAAGTTGTTGATGGACAGGGAGGCCTGCTGTGCTGTGATTCATGGGGTTGCAAAGAGTCGGACACGACTGAGCGACTAAACTGAACTGACAGATATTTAAAAAAAGCTATCAGTCTCTTACTGGGTTTGATATTCTCAAATGCTGACCTCAATGCTGTATCACCCAGTGTGCTCATTTGACAAGTGGAATAAACTCGTTGTACACTATAGACATAATAAGATGGTTCTACTTATAATTTTTCGACTTTACAACAGTGATGTGAAACTGTCATGCATTCAGTAGAAACCATACTTCCAATGTTGAATTTTGCTCTTTACCCAGCTAGTGCTATGTGCCATGATACTCTCAGTGATGCTGGGCAGAGGCAGTGAGCTCAGCTCCCAGCCAGCCACATGATCACAGAGTGAACAACTGAGAACACTTACACTATTCTGTTTCACTTTCAGTCTAGTGTTCAATGAATTACATGAGATGTTCAACACATTATTGTGAAATAGGTGTTGTGTTAGATGATTTTGCCAAACTATAGGATAATGTAAATATTCTGAGTACATTTAAGGTAGGTTAGACTAACCTATGATGTTCAATAGCTTAGGTGTATTAAATGCATTTTCAACTTACAATGTTTTCAGCTTACAATGGGTTTATCTGGATGTGAGCCCTTCATAAGAGAAGGAGCTATAGTTTAAGGGACAAAGGAGAGTAGAGGATTTACTGACCTCAGTAACTAAAGTTGAGTGTGTTTGGCTTCAGGTAGAGTTAGATTCAGGGGCTCAAATGATATCATCAAGTTTCATTTCTCCTTGTGTTTGTTTTCCTTTTTTCTCTGTTGATTTTCTGTTGTCGGGCACCTCAGGCAGGTTTGTCTCATTTGGAAGCAAAGTTGGCCACTAGCAACTCTTCGTTCCCCACAGCTAGTAATCCCATAAAAAATGGAATACCTTTTCCCCAATAAATCTAACAAAATTCCCAGGGTGTTTTTCTAACTGGCCTGGCCCAGATCGCTGCTCATCTCTGAGGCCATGGCGGCAGCCAGGGTACCTGTGATGAGCCGGCAGGCGTCTGTGTGCACCTCCAGCCTGGGGAGAGAGGCTGACTCAGTCTGTTCACATGAATTTGTTTTCAGTAAGAAAGAACAGCTATGCTTACAAAAGAATGGGGAAAGGAAAGGTGAGAAGCTTTGTTTGAGCTGATTATAATGTAGGTCTGTTATTGTGAATTTCAGACATTTTCGTCATTGGGCATATTGTGGCTGGGTTTTCCACCTATCCTGCCTTGACCTTTTTCCATTTGTAGCCTCTTCTATTTGACTGATTTTTATCAATAATATCAGACAAAATAAACCCTGAGGAATGTACCTAAAATGCAAACTGGAGATTCTTGCAAAAGCCCCATTCCTAGGGGAATAGCTCAGTGATAGAGCTCATTCTTAGCATGCATGAGGCCCTGGGTTCAATCCCCAGTACCTCCATCTTCATATTGGGCTTCCCTGTAGCCCAGACAGTAAAGAATCTGCCTGCAATGGAGAAGACCTGGGTTCGATTCCTGGGTCAGGAAGATCCCCTGGAGAAGGGAATGACAACCTGCTCTAGTATTCTTGCCTGGAGAATCCCATGGACAGAGGAGCCTGGTGGGTTACAGTCCATGGGGCTCACAAAGAGTCAGACACTACTGAGTGACTTAACCACTACTGCTCATAGCTTTAGTTTGCAAGGATAACCAAAGTGTTCCTGCATCAGAGTATCTTCTTATAACCCTGACTTTACATCTAAAATATCGAGATGATATTCCCCTTTAGACAGAGATACTCTGTTTCCATAAGGAGACATTCCTTTGCTCCACTATTACCTATGTACATGTTAATGTAGATTGGCCCATCAAATTATCGAGAACTAAGGAAACAAGATCTTACACAGCATGTTTTGTGGAGGCAGGTGAGATGAAAGGTCCTCTTCACCCTGGAGGGTCAGGATGAGAGTGCTAGAGAGCCAGAGAATGCAGTCCTTGAATCATTAAGTTTAGGCCATAACCTGGCTCTCTGGGAATAAAGGGTCATGGGGAAGGACGGAGAAGGAAGACTCTCTTCTAGTTTTGTCTGTACAGCCATGTCCCTTGGTATCCATAGGGATTGGTTCTGGGACCCTCCACAGATAACTAAAATCTGTGATGCTCAAATCCCTTACAGGAAATGGTGTAGCACAGTCAGCCCTCCCTGTCTGTGGGTTCCACATCCACGGATGGGGAGGCTGGCTGATGTGGGTACTTTCACTCGCGTGAGCATTTCTAATCTTCAGAGGTAGCCCTGTGCCACCCTTTAGTCTGAGCACTCTGCAGAGGCATAGATGTGGGTTTGTGTCCTGCCCCTCCACATACTAGTTGTATAATCTTGGACCCATAAGCCTGTTTTATCATCTCTAAAGTGTGGGGTAATAGTAACAACTCCTTCTGTCACTGTAAAGATTAAATGAGATAATAGGTAAGGCATTTATCAATAAGAGTTAGCACATAGTAAGCGCTCTGTAAGTGGTGGTGCTCTGATAGTGGTGGTGGTAGTTGTTACTGATACTTAAACACTCCGTCTTTATATTGGGCTTCTGTAATCAATAGTATTGATTTTCTATTGTTGTGTAACAAATTACTATACAAATAGCACATGTTTATTTAATTCCATGCTTTCTGTGGGTCAGAAGTCTGGGCATGGTTTTACTGGGTCCTCTGCGTCAGAGTTTCTCCTAAGACCTCACTCAGGATGTTAGCTAGGGCAATATCTCATCTGAAGTCTCAAGTCGGCCCCAGCTTCCTTATGTACTTGTTGGCAGGATTCAGGTCCTTATGGGCTCTGGAACTGACATCTTTGGCCCCCAGCTTGCCGTTGGCCAGAGATTGTCCTCAGTTCTTAGCCCACAGGCCTCCCCAGTATGGCTGCTTATTTCCTCAGAGTGTGTAAGCCAGTAAGGTGATGGAGTCTCTGAGAAGGATGGAGAATTAAGTCTTCTATGATATGATCATGGAAATAGCATCCCATCACCTTTCTGTCAGCCAGAGGCAAGTCTCAGGTCTTGCCTACTTTCAGGGGAGGGTATTAAACAAGCATGTGAATACAAAGAGGCAAGAATTGTGGGGGTTCATCTTGGAGTCTGTCTGTTTGTTACGAATTCTAGGAAGGAGAGACTGTTTGTTAAAGGTGGAGGGAACCAAAGCTCTGAGAGGTTAAGTAATTTACCCAAGGTCACACAGCACCTGGGGGGTACCAGGACGTAATTGCAGTTTGGATCCAGATACCTCATTCTTCTAGAGGTCTTCCGGGTACCCTGTTTATGCCCACCTTTGGACAGAGAAAAGCTTATTTCCTGAAGTTATCCATGTGGTTCAGTGCAAATTAGCAATGTGATCTGGTCTGTTCTGCAGAGTTCATTAGTGGCTGCTGTTACAAAGCAGATTTATGGCTGATTTTATTTTCTGCATTGTTAATTTTGAAAATGTTAAGCTGAAATTGCTACAGTATTTCAATTAATTTGGACGATTAAAACTTAGCACCAGAAGAATCCTTAGCAGAAGATAAGGCAGATAATTAGAGATTCTGAAACAAACAACTGTAGACACTGGCACTGAAACATGCTGGGTGGATGACACCCAGCAGAATTCACTCTGCTTAACAGTTTTGAAATGGAAAGAATGATTTCTGGCAGCCTAAATATTAAACTTGAATGTGATTGATTTTTTTAAGACAGCCATTTTAAGGAGTTAACTGTTTTAACTTGATGTGTGATTTTTTTTAATAGCATGCAATTCTGAAAAACTGCATTCATTCATTATTTTGGAATGTTGTCTTTTGTATAACTGTAGTAGTGACAAATCATATTTTTCATGACATGATATTTCATACTTTTTATATTGATTTGATGATTTTTAAATTTAAAGGTGAGGTAGCACATGCTTTTTTTGTTTGTTTGATGACACTCAAACTTAGGTAAATCAGAGTTCTAACCCTTATACACTGTTGGGAATGTAAATTGCTGCAACCACTATGGCAAACAGTATGGAGGTGTCTTAAAAAATAAAAATAGAACTACCGTATGATCCAGCAGCCCCAGTCCTTGGCATATATCTGAAAAACAAAAACACTAATTTGAAAAGGTACATGCACCCCAGTGTTCACAGAAGCACTATTTACAATAGCCAGACTATCGAATCAACTCAAGTACTTATCACCTGATGAATGGAAAAGGAAGCAGTGATATTAATATGGGTTTTCCCGGTGGCTCAGATGGTCAAGAATCAGCCTGCAGCATACAAATGAATATTATCTGACCATAAAAAAGAATGAAATTCTGCCACTTGCAGCAACGTGGATGGACCTAGAGAATATTATGCTTAGTGAAATAAGTCAGGCAAGGGCAAATGCTGTATGATATCACTGATATGTGGAATCTGTGATATAAATGGATGTATACAAAAACCAGAGTAGACTCACAGATATAGTGGTTACCAAAGGTGATAAGGAAGGGGAGATGGACAAATTAGGGGTATGGGATTTAGAAATACAAACTACTATATATAAAATAGGTAAGCAACAAGGATATACTATGTAGCATAGGGAGTTATAGCCATTATTTTATAGCAATTTTAATGAAGTGTAACCTGTAAAAATATTCAATCACAGTGATATACAACTGAAATGAATGTTAATGTAAAGGAACTATTCTTCAGTTGAAAGAGTTTTACACTTTGAAAACTTTATTTTTTAAAAATTCAGAAAACATAAGGAGGCATAGAAGAGTTTCCTGGACAAATTGCCTGTAATTCCCTCACTTTGGTAATGACCCTTCAAACTTTACTTATATACTTTTTCTAATACTGATTTTCTTTGTGTATAGCCATATGTTTATAAAATGTCTGTATTTTCAACTTAGTGTCCTGCTTTTATCACTTGACTTTGTTTCATGAGCATATTTGTTTAGTCATTTGTTTGTTCAACCATTTGACATGTATACAGGCTTTGTGTGAAGTTTACAAGGATGAACAGGATGTATTTTCCCACACACAAAACACTGTGTCATGGAGCAAAGATAATAGAGTATGATTTGAGATCAGGGCCTATGCTTAAAGGGACACATACCTTAGATACTTGAACATCAGGAAGTGCTGTTTAAACTGAAACCCAGGATATGAGTAGCTGAGGGGAGAGGAGGACGGGTGGGAGAACATGAATGGAGACAAAAGGGTTGCTCAGCAAAGGTCATATTTATCCAATTTTTTCTGACTTATTCTTTCTTTCTATAAAGTTTTAAATTTTCAAGTGATCATAGTTATTGATATTCTATTTATGAGGTTTTTGTTCCTTTTATGCTTAGAAAATTCTCCCATTCTGAATTTTGTTAAATATTTCAGTTCAGTTCAGTCGCTCAGTTGTGTCTGACTCTTTGCGACCCCGTGAATCGCAGCACGCCAGGCCTCCCTGTCCATCACCAACTCCCGGAGTTCACTCAGACTCACGTCCATCGAGTCCGTGATGCCATCCAGCCATCTCATCCTCTGTTGTCCCCTTTTCCTCCTGCTCCCAATCCCTCCCAGCATCAGAGTCTTTTCCAATGAGTCAACTCTTCGCATGAGGAGGCCAGAGTACTGGAGTTTCAGCTTTAGCATCATTCCTTCCAAAGAACACCCAGGGCTGATTTCCTTTAATGGACTGGTTGGATCTCCTTGCAGTCCAAGGGACTCTCAAGAGTCTTCTCCAACACCACAGTTCAAAAGCATCAATTTTTCGGCACTCAGCTTTCTCCACAGGCCAACTCTCGCATCCATACATGACCACAGGAAAAAGAATAGCCTTGACTAGATAGACCTTTGTTGGCAAAGTAATGTCTCTGCTTTTGAAAATGCTATCTAGGTTGGTCATAACTTTTCTTCCAAGAAGTAAGTGTCTTTTAATTTCATGGCTGCAATCACAATCTGCACTGATTTTAGAGCCCCCCCCCAAAATAAAGGCTGACACGGTTTCCACTGTTTCCCCATCTATTTCCAATGAAGTGATGGGACCAGATGCCATGATCTTCGTTTTCTGAATGTTGAGCTTTAAGCCAACTTTTTCACTCTCCTTTTTCACTTTCATCAAGAGGCTTTTTAGTTCCTCTGCACTTTCTGCCATAAGGGTGGTGTCATCTGCATATCTGAGGTTTTTGATATTTCTCCCAGCAATCTTGATTCCAGCTTGTGCTTCTTCTAGCCCAGCGTTTCTCATGATGTACTCTGCATATAAGTTAAATAAGCAGGGTGACAATATACAGTCTTGACGAACTCCTTTTCCTATTTAGAACCAGTCTGTTGTTCCATGTCCAGTTCTAACTGTTGCTTCCTGACCTGCATATAGGTTTCTCAAGAGTCAGGTCAGGTGGTATGGTATTCCCATCTCATTCAAATTTTTCCACAGTTTATTGTGATCCACACAGTCAAAGGCTTTGTCATAGTCAATAAAGCAGAAATAGATGTTCTTCTGGAATTCTCTTGCTTTTTTGATGATCCAACAGATGTTGGCAATTTGATCACTGGTTCCTCTGCCTTTTCTAAAACCAGCTTGAACATCTGAAAGTTCACGGTTCACATATTGCTGAAGCCTGGCCTTGAGAATTTTGAGCATTACTTTACTAGCGTGTGAGATGAGTGCAATTTTGCAGTAGTTTGAGCATTCTTTGGCATTGCCTTTCTTTGGGATTGGAATGAAAACTGACCTTTTCCAGTCTTGTGGCCACTGCTGAGTTTTCGAAATTTGCTGGCAAATTGAGTGCAGCACTTTCACAGCATCATCTTTGAGGATTTGAAATAGCTCAACTGGAATTCCATTACCTCCACTAGCTTTGTTCATAGTGATGCTTCCTAAGGCCCACTTGACTTCACATTCCAGGATGTCTTGCTATAGGTGAGTGATCACACCATCGTGATTATCTTGGTCGTGAAAAACTTTTTTGTACAGTTCTTCTGTGTATTTTTTTTTATTTTACTTTATTTTACTTTACAATACTGTATTAGTTTTACTATACATCAACATGAATCTGCCACAGGTGTTCACATTCCAGGATGTCTTGCTATAGGTGAGTGATCACACCATCGTGATTATCTTGGTCGTGAAAAACTTTTTTGTACAGTTCTTCTGTGTATTTTTTTTTATTTTACTTTATTTTACTTTACAATACTGTATTAGTTTTACTATACATCAACATGAATCTGCCACAGGTGTACATGTGTTCCCAATACTGAGCCTGCCTCCCATCTCCCTCTCCATATCATCTCTCTTCTATGTATTCTTGCCACCTCTTCTTAATATTTTCTGCTTCTGTTAGGTCCATACCATTTCTGTCCTTTATCGAGCCCATCCTTGCATGAAATGTTCCCTTGGTATCTCTAATTTTCTTGAAGAGATCTCTAGTCTTTCCCATTCTGTTGTTTTCCTCTATTTCTTTGCATTGATCACTGAAGAAGGCTTTCTTATCTCTTCTTGCTATTCTTTGGAACTCTGCATTCAGGTGCTTATATCTTTCCTTTTCTCCTTTGCTTTTCGCTTCTCTTATTTTCACAGCTATTTGAAAGGCCTCCTCAGACAGCCTTTTTGCTTTTTTGCATTTCTTTTCCATGGGGATGGTCTTGATCCCTGTCTCCTGTGGTGTCACGAACCTCTGTCCATAGTTCATCAGGCACTCTATCTATCAGATCTAGTCCCTTAAATCTATTTCTCACTTCCACTGTTATTCATAAGGGATTTGATTTAGGTCAAACTTGAACGGCCTAGTGGTTTTCCCTACTTTCTTCAATTTAAGTCTGAATTTGGCAATAAGGAGCTCATTATCTGAGCCACAGTCAGCTCCCAGTCTTGTTTTTGAAGACTGTATAGAGTTTCTCCATCCTTTGGCTGTAAAGAATATAATCAATCTGATTTCGGTGTTGACCATCTGGTGATGTCCATGTGTAGAGTCTTCTCTTGTGTTGTTGGAAGAGGGCGTTTGCTATGACCAGTGCATTCTCTTGGCAAAATTCTATTAGCCTTTGCCCTGCTTCATTCTGTATTTCAAGGCCAGATTTGCCTGTTATTCCAGATGTTTCTTGACTTCCTACTTTTGCATTCCAGTCCCCTATAATGAAAAGGACATCTTTTTTGAGTGTTAGTTCTAAAAGATCTTGTAGGTCTTCATAAAACCGTTCAACTTCAGCTTCTTCAGCATTACTGGTTGGGGCATAGACTTGGATTGCTGTGATATTGAATGGTTTGCCTTGGAAACGAAGAGAGATCATTCTGTTGTTTTTGAGATTGCATCCAAGGACTGCATTTCAGACTCTTTTGTTGACCATGATGGCTACTCCATTTCTTCTAAGGGATTCCTGCCCGCAGTAGTAGATATAATGGTCATCTGAGTTAAATTCACCTGTTACAGTCCAGATGAAGTTAAATATTTAGTTCAACTTATTGTTTAATTTATGTAACATTATTTAACTTATATATATTTAAGTAATAAATGAAATTCTGTGTGGAGTTTCAAGACTTACTTATGACTTACTTATTGCTTATGACCCATCAATCCCACTGCTGGGCATACACACCGAGGAAACCAGAATCGAAAGAGACACATGTACCCCAATGTTCATTGCAGCACTGTTTATAATAGCCAGAACATGGAAACAACCTAGATGTCCATCAGCCGATGAATGGATAAGACTTACATCAAAATATTTTTAAGAATTTACAGTGCAATATTTTACAAAATTTAAATTTACCTTTTTTTATATGTTGTCAAACAACCATATTGCACTGTTTACTTTTTATACTTATATTTTGCTCAGATCCTGTTATATTGTACAAAGTTTGTCACAGTATATACTCTGTATATGTAATAAGGGAATAATATTTTGAAGAAATACAGGTATTTAATATTGAGATAATTTAGGCTTTTTGTTGGATTACAGACTAGGATTGCCTCTCCTAAACTTACTTTAGAGGTAGAAGGAAAAAATATTTCATGGCTATTGAGTTCAGAGTTTCTCCCACCTTCCATTGATCTCTTTTCTCCTTGTAAATATATCCTCCTTAATTTTGCCCTTTTTCTCATCATAATTTACACAGTGGATTCTGGGGCTAAGCCTAATAAACCTATTATTTTAAAAGATCTTTAGTTTTAATAATTTATCATCAAAGTAGGAAAAATTCACTTCTGCTTAATTTGAAAAATGTCATAGATATATCCTCATTTCCAAAACAATGTAGAAATTCTTTGTGTTAGAGAATTTGGGAAGTTTTATATGTTGCCATGAAAAATTAGGTGTTTAATAAATAGCCTGTCTTGGGGGGCCCAACTGTAAGCAAGTAGAATAATGACTTCAATTTCCTACCTGGCATGTTGCTTCTAATGATCTGTTCAGGAAACTTGCCTGTGGATGTCCAGATACCAGAAGTTTTGCTCGTAACTTTTTATTAGTTCAAATGGCCTATAGAAATCATGTGATACCTTTATTCAGGCAGAAGTTTACTTCTTGGGACTAAGAATTCTTCCTTCACTTGATTTAGAGCACAAAGTAAGGATTAAATAGATGAATAATGAAAGTATTCATGTGTTTCCCCAATTCATCTTCTATCATATTGCTAATATTATAACTGTTAATTCCCAGAAGAAGAAACTCACCATTTAAAAACTATATTGCCATGCTTTATGGATCTCATATTTTGAAGTTATGAATCTCCCATTTAAATTCAAACAAGAACAGAATCTGGCCAATGGTTTTGAAAAAAACAAAATGGCAACACCTTCTTGGAATCTCAGACTGTTCAAAGAATTTTTTTTCCCTAGCAAAACAGGAAGAAATTGGAAAAAAGCATATGGACTCAGGTTGAGCATATGATGTATTTTCAACTTGAATCCACACTTTACTCATATTTGTAGTGTGGCTTAAAATTAATTTTGGTAAAGCGTTTAGATTTGAGAGAGAAAAATCCCTATCTGGGACTAAGTCAACATTTGTGGCATCTCATTAATCACTGCCTTATGTAACCAGTTTTCCCACCTAAAGAGAAACTACTGGGATGAAAAAAGTTTATAATATTAATGCCAAGTACAGATCTTGCCTCTCCAAAACGGAGTTCATTAATCATCATTGAAGCACAAGAACAAACATACTTCATATGTCTTGCCAATTTTTTCAATAACATTTCTGAAAGGCAAAAAAATTCCTCTATTTTTCTATTTTTTAATCTTCATTTTTAAAAGGTTTTAATTTGGCTGTTATTTAATCTGTGATAATGTTATGTAAATTTAATGTGCTTTGAGAATGCCCATGCATAGTATATAGCAGTGAAGTATATTGATTGAGTCTAGGGTTCTGAATCAGAGACTTCTGCATACAGATTCCTGGCTCTATTACTTCCTGCCTATGTGGTCATAACATGCAAAGCACTTCAGTCAGAGTGCCTGGCACAGGGTAACTGGCCAATAACCACAGTGACAGAAATTCTTACTGTCATTGGTAGGAAGCAGTATGGCCTTGAAGTTTGAAAAGATTTCAATCCAGGCTTTGGTGGAAATCTTTGGTGGGCAAGAGAATCTGTGAAGTCGCTCAGTCGTGTCCGACTCTTTGCGACCCCATAGACTGTAGCCTACCAGGCTCTTCCGTCCATGGGATTCTCTAGGCAAGAGTACTGGAGTGGGTTGCCATTTCCTTCTCCAGGGGATCTTCCCAACCCAGGGATCGAACCCAGGTCTCCCGCATTGGAGGCAGATGCTTTAACCTCTGAGCCACCAGGGAAGCCCGGGCAAGAGAATAACCTCAGTTTTTTTCATCTGTAAAATGGGGGTAGAGATAGTTGCCTTATATATATCACAGGATTATCAATTGCCACAAATGAGATAATGCCTTAATCAAGATAGAAGATTGAACCTAATCATAGCATTCAAACTTGTTTAAAAAAACAAAAAATAAGTGCCAGGTAATGAAATCTTCATTAGCTGGTCATATATTTCAGTCTATCAGTGTTAGGATTGTATAGCTGATTAGTAGTTTTGATGGAATTTTGGGGTCAGCCATGTAGTTATTTCAGGCTTCCCTGGTAGTTCAGACCATAAAGTGTCTGGGTTCGATCCCTGGGTCGGGAAGATCCCCTGGAGAAAGAAATGGCAAAGCACTCCAGTACTCTTGCCTGGAAAATCCCATGGACCAAGGAGCCTGGTAGGCTGCAGTCCATGGGGTCGCAAAGAGTTGGACATGATTGAGCAACTTCACCTCACTTCTTCATGTAGCTATTTCATCCTCTATACAATTTTAAAATCATCATTTACTGGAAATTTTACTGTTCTTTCTTTGTTAGTATGTCTTTACATCTTTATTTTTTCCAGTCTCTTAATTTTAAAAATTATTTATAATTAAGAAAAATTGAGTACAGTATACTTAGCTAGAGGATGAAAATGATGACAATCTTTTTAAAAAATAAAGGAATAATACAAACCACATATGAGAAGAGAAACACACTAATTCAAACAGTCATAAATAGGGGGAAAAAAAAAAGCTTACATGGAAGAAAAAGTGGCTCCTGCCTACTTTCATTTACAGCCCCTTGGCTACCAAGTGTCAGGGGATGGAAGTGGATGGATGGTAAAGTTTTCAAATACTTCAGAAAACAAGTTGTTTCCTTACTTGTCCCTGTCAGAAGATTTGCCCTTCCTTTCTTGTTCATTTCTATGGCCTCTGCTATTAGAAGCATTGTTAAAAGCTGAAAGACAAAGCATTCTAAAGTTATGGTTGAAGATGCAGCCGTGAGGCTTTGGAAAGCCCCAGGAGAGAGACAAGGGTAGTGCCTAGCAGCAATAGCAGAGCTATTTTAATTTGGCTGTTATTTAATTTGTGATAATATTATGTAAATTTAAAAGAGCAGGTAGCTCTTTTTGTCCCCATAAAACAGTCAAGGATCAAGAAGTAATCATATGGACACGTAGCAAGGCTTAGTTCATTTTTGAAATTAGTTTGGAAAGAAGGGTTGAACAGAGTAGAATAGCAGGAGGTTTTTGTAAAGTGAAGTAGAATTAAGTTATAGGCAAGGATTTTTCTGTCTTCAGTTTTAAAGAGCACCAGCTTCACTCCTTTTTTTCCTTGTGTTCTTCTTGACCTTCTTACCAGCTCTTGACTTTTCTCCCTGGGAGATTTTCTCTGCATAGTCAGCACTGACTCCTGCAGAAATCCTGAATGCCACACCCTTATTACAAAAGAGTTGAAGAGAATTCAAATAAACATTTTGCAATAAGGAGCTTGGGAACTAACTGTTACAGGATGCTTCCAGAATAAGGCACTGCCAGCTAAAAGCTGAAAATTCCGTTTCCTGTGTAGCATGCCCAATTGTAGGCTTTACTTAAAAATATAAAAGTTAATATTAAACCTTAGATATTCCTACAGAACCACCTACCTTCCTTTGAGGGTAATTTTTTTTCTAGAACAGTTACTTTCCTCTTGTCCAATCTGCACAAATGTAGATTCCAGGACCTTGCTTCCAATTTTTCCTGCTCTTAATACAAAAAGGGAAAATTTGCTAACACATGTCATTGTACACCATAACTTTAATTCTTAGCATATATGATACCTACTTTCACCATGGGGTGAATGTTAGTGATATTTATTCATGTGCTAGAATTTTTATATATTTTGTCTTACAACAAAACCTGTAAGGTAGATTTTATGCCCATTTTACAGATGAGGAAGCTGCCCTGAGAGTTTAAGGCATGGTTTCAAGTTTATTCAAATTAAAAATAAAGATTAAAGCTGAGCTTTCAGTCAGTGTTTGATAAAAATGTTATATATGTGTTATAAAAATGTTATATATATATGTTACTGGTTTTCATAACCAGTAAAACTATTAAATATTTTTAAATATTAGGATTGTTGTTGTGGGAAGCAGGGGGTGGTGTGGGGGACATTCAGTACACATTTTTTTCAAGGAGACTTATGTTGTAGCCAGGATGGCCTGAGCCATGGATCATACCCAGTTCTCAGAGGAGGAAGGAAGTAGGCTGAGTGCAGAATGGTTTTCAGAATGAAGGATATGCATTCTGACTAGCTAATTTCAAGAGGAAGCAGGAGTATGACCTTGATATGAGGGCTTCTGGGTAAGGGGAGTTTTGCTGTTGCATGGATAAAGTTTGGATCCTAGATGAAAGAGGACCACCAGCTGGGTGAGGATGAACAAGGCAGGGAGGCACATGAAGGGCCCCTCGGGTCTCTGCCAGCCTAAGGTCACTACATTTCCAAGCAGGGAAGAGAGCTGACTCCCTGCAGCATTCTAGAGCTTTCATTAGTGTGTCTTTGCTTTGATTTTAATAGGATTAGATAATAAAATCATAGCAAAACGTCAGGAAATGACCCCAAACAAATATAATAAATGCTGCGTCTGTTTATTCTCTTTATATACTGCCTTTTCCCTTAATATCTTCATTAGTTTTTGTGTAGAAAATAGGATTTGGGTATTTTAAATAATTTATAGAAGTTGATTATGTTTTTCCATCTTGTGCTTTATTGTTCGTCATGTCTCTGTGTGTGTTTAATCCTCAACTATCATCAGTCAAGGGTCTCACTCTTCAATTATGGTAATATTACTTATAATAAGTCTGTTTACACTATTTAGTGCAGATATTGCAAATACAGAGACCTTGTTGGATGATATTTCCCACGTGGTTGCTCCATCACAGACATGCTCTTAAGTGCAGTGTGTGGGAGGCCAGACAGTATAAGTGGTTAAGAAATTAGGCTTTGTTGTTGGCGTTACTCTAGGCTCAGGGCTTAGCTCCGCCACTTAGCGGTGTGCCTTTGGGATGCCGCTCAACCTCCTTTGCCTCATTCTGTCTTCTGTCAAGCAGGGGTAGTCCTGGTATCCACCTTCCTGAATCACTATATGTGGATTAACTGTGAGGAGGGATGCATAGAGCATTAGCCCAGTGTCAGGTTCCTTGTGTGCAGTGGATAAAGCATCACCACTGTCTTCACCACTGTCTTCAGGATGCGGATCTGGGCAGGTGGGGAAGGCCAGCTGAGACCTGTAGAGGCGGGGCCCAGGCTTCAGACTCCGGAGGCCGGTGGCGATGCTGTGGTCTTGTTTGCTCTGCTTTTAAGAATCCAGTCCCATGAGAGCAGAGGCAGCTTGCTGCCTGCTCCCACGTGTCTGGTTTATAATGTTTTGGGGGAAATTAATGGTACACAGATTACAGAGCTAGTCTACTGGGGTTTTGATGCAGAACCCACTATCAGCTCTGTGACCTTGCTCAAGTCACTTAACCCCTCTGTGCCTTCACTTCCTCTTCTTTAAAACGAGGATCATAAGACTCACTTCTTGAGTCTTATTATGTCTCAGACTAGCGTCCTGAGATGTAAATGAGTTAATATGTATTAAGCTCTTAGGGCCTAACACATGGTAAGTACTATGTATTATTTTTAAAAGTAAGAGATTCTTCAGTTACCAGGAGATAATGGCAGAAGTGTATCATATGTAGAGTCAATTATAATATTTAAAAGGCTGTAGATTAATATTTAAAGAGAGCTGAGAGTACCAGGCAGGTAGTGCAACATTTTCAGGATAAGAAAGCTGGGTACAGTCAACTGTCTTAGAGGACGCTGCGTGCTCTTCTAGAAAGACATACATGTCAAGGCAGCTGGTGGAAACTAGTCCATAAATTTAAAAGTGTAAGAGATGACACCATTAAAATATATATATATATATATTTTAAATAGGCTTAATTCCAACCTTAAGCCCTTGTTTGTCTTCTTGATGTTTGAAGACTGTCTTCCTGATCTAGTGGGTGTCTGAGGCTTAGGGCCAACCTTTGTAGGCGTGCATGCAGCTTTCTTTCTCCCTGGGGAAGCCACAGAGCAGTTAGCATTTCCTGGGTGCCCTGGAATCCACACACATCCGTCCCTATTTCCATCTGGGGAACTTCCTCCTTTCTCTGTTGGTGTTCTCAAAAGCTGACCCTTCTCCTCCTCCCCTCTGGAACACACCTGGCATCATCTCTTCAGTAACTCAGGTTTTACAAAAGGCTGGGAGAATCAGTGATTTCTGAAAGCCTTTGCTCTCTACCCTGCAGTGCTCACTAAGGCAAGAAAACAAGGATCGCACCCTCCCCCTGGATAGGGTCAGGACACCGGGGTCTCAAAGGAGAACTGAAAGACATGGGCCCTGCGCTCAGCAGGGACGGCCAGGTGCAGGCAGGGGACAGGAGGTGGGCTTGGCTTCCACCATGATCCTGTGGTGTGATGGAGAAGCACCAATTTGTAGAAAGTCTGTTTGTGGGTTATGGTTCTCAGGGTATGTGGCTTCTCTCTCCTGCTAGACTGATAGTTCTTTCCTATGACTACCTGGTCTTTATCTTTCCAGCTCCCAGGGAGTTTTAGTGCAGGACCCCTTGCACAGATGTGTTTAGCTGTGATGCACCAAGGAGGTTGGTGGTGTGGGAATGGCCCCCCAGAGGTGGGGGGGATATTTTGTCACTGACTTTGCTTAGAATTACTGGCTCATGGTGATAAGAAAAATCAAACAGACTTTTAGTCAGTTTTATTACTGTCTTAAAATTCTCCTTAGACAATGCTCCTCCCCACCCTGCCCCTTATTAGGTGACTTGGTGTGAAATATTCTCAACCTCCCAACTTTCCTGCAACCTTCCTCAGACACACCCCCACAGGTATTTTGTAAGTCATTAATCAGTTTATTTGGAGAAGGCAATGGCAACCCACTCCAGTGTTCTTGCCTGGAGAGTCCCAGGGATGGAGGAGCCTGGTGGGCTGCTGTCTATGGGGTTGCACAGAGTCAGACATAACTGAAGCGACTTAGCAGCAGCAGCAGCAATCAGTTTATTAACTATGTAATAGTCTCTTAGCTGCTCCTCTTGCTTTTGATCCTAACTTCCTTTATTGCCTCCTCCATACTATCAGAAAAATGATTAACCCAGAGGAGAGCATGGCCCCCTGCTTCAGCTGTTCAGCGCATCCTCAGAACCAGCCTACAAGATACTAAGTGTACAAGCCTCCCAAGGCCTGCTTCCTACTGACCTCATTCCTTCTCCTCTTCTCTTTGGCAGCAGCAAGAGATCTATGTGGTCATTTTCTACATGCACAGAATTCTTTCTTGCCTCTGTACCTTGCTCCTGCTCTTGCTTCTGGCCAAAATAACCTTACCCCTCTTCTCTGTCTGGTTGAGTCTTATTCATCTTTATTTCAGTTATCTACCTAAACTCAATCCAAGAAGCTCCTCTAGCAGTATCTCACAGCTGATGTGCTTATGGGTTCCTCCCCCATGATGACCCTGACATAGTACTTTTAAAGTTTCTGGAAATTATCTGGGTACATGTCTACTTTCTAAAATTTTCGTAAATGCCCTAACTCATAGCTATTACTAGATAACTTCATCTTTTTCATACTTATACCCATAGTATCTGGAACATAGTTGATGTTCAGTAAAACTATGTTGAACTGAATTGTATGCTCAACTTTATGAAAGGGAACACTGATTTCTGGTGTTCAAATTCTCTAACCTCTTTGGCAAAGTGGTGTATGTTCTTTCTTTAATATTGATGTACACTTTGGAAATTAAAAACATGGTTTGTCATTGAGGCCAGCAGTCCTATTTTTATTAAATGCTTAATTTTCAGATTAGTGTATGTAAATATTAAAAAGTATTATATTGAATATTAGTGAGTCTATACTAGCTGTAATATTTTTTTCAGATCAGAAGAACAGTGAATAAAAGATTCTAAACCCATAGCAATATATTGATGGAACACAGGCTTGTGTATAAAGTGATATTTTGATAAGTTTTACAAGAGTCTTCAAGTGAAATCATTTGTTTCTAATACCAACCACTCAGAGTCAAATTGAAACAATAGGAGTTTCATTTAGGGTCCATAATAGCTATGATAGAATATCACTGTAACATTATTTGCTGGAATTATAGTAGGGAATTTGCTGGTACAGAAAAGCAAGACAATCCAATTTTTCAGCAGAGATAAAATCCTAGTAAACTGTTCAGTCTGCAAATTGGCATTTTTTTGAAACTCTGACCACTTTATTGGCAATTATCTTGAATCAAGTTGCATGTAATTTTGCCTCTCACATTCTTCTAAGTTTAATAAGTTTGGTGAAAGAGGAATTTATACAATTATGTTTTTTTCCCACTATGTTTATATTCATTCCAAATGTACCTAAAGTTCAAAAACCTAGAGGAAAGTTTAAGCTTAACCTGTTGATTACCAAAAAAAAAAAAAAAAATCCAAAGATATTTTCAAAACCTCTCTAATGGAATATTATATATATTTATTTTGTTAGGAATTTTATCTCCCAGAAATATTTGATTTAGGACAATGCATTTCCCAACCTGTCTTTTCATTACAAAAGTTTCTTTGTAACTCCAATTCACACAAGATTAGTCAACAATATAAAAGTTCATATATTAAAATGCTATTTGAATATGCATAAATGGAAAGTATATTTTAAAGTCATTGAGTGAACTTTGCATTAGGTAATTACTGCCTCCCCAGAGGCTTCCCCTGACTCCTAACTGACTGAGCTGCAGTAACACACATCCTGATTATAAATGCATTCCCTGGTTTATACACCAGTTACCACAGATCTCATTATAACATGAATTCCTAGGCATATTTAAAATATGATTAGGTTCATAAAGAACAGTGATTGAAAAACCCAGAGAAGCTTTGAGAAGACAAACCACCCTCAGCAGATAGAAGCAGATGTGTAGGACATTGCTGCCAATATTGGGCATCTCATTCCATCTTGGGGAATTCCTACTTTGTGACTGACAGCCGTCTCATTCTCCAAGTGCTTTTTAACTGCCAGAATTTTAAACAGGGGTTGGATAGAGTGAGAAACACTTAGCTTCATGTCCTTGCCCATTACTTTCATGACTAATATGTCTTTTCTACCCACTGGACTTGCAGAGAATATGCTTCTGTTAGCATTTTTCTCTAAAGCACAGTAGATTGTGGAGTTTTCATTTGATTAGTAAATGTTCTTGCTAAAACCTAGTCACATAGCCTGTCAGTCTGGTTGGATTGGGGATATAAGAAACTGGAGGACCAGTGGCCTTGAATAAAATCCATTCAACTCTCAGTGCTTTGAATGAAGTAGGAGACAGAAATAGCGGGTCTCCATTCATAGCATTGATCATTTGAAGAACAGCAGCCTCTAGGCTCTGGAGATGCCCTGTGTAGGTCTAAGATAACTTATGCCCCACTGACCTTGTCTTCCCTACATCAGGCAGATGCTTTTTTCCCCTACAGAAATTCTTTAAGGAAAAATCCAAACCAAGTAGAGTGAAAATTGAGAAGGTATGCTCCTGTACCTGATTTCTGAGCTTCTCTAATATTTCGGTCTGAATTGTAACCTTTTTTAAAAAAAAACACTGTGTCATATTTTTAAATATAATTTTAATTGGAGAAAGGGTACAGATGCATTTGTATTGATAATGCTGTGGGCATATAAATTCGTTGACAGTCTCATTTTACAAAGTGGATTCAATTTGGGGGGAAAAAAAAGCAGTGTTTTTTGTTTTTTTTTAATGGCACAATCACTTTAAACACAGTGCTCTGGTTTTAAAATTTCAGGTCTGTCCCCAGTGGCGCTAGTGGTAAAAAGTCTTCGTGCCTGTGCAAGAGACATAAGAGACACAGGTTCAATTCCTGGGTCAGGAAGATTCCCAGGAGAAGGAAATGGCACCCCACTCTAGTATTTTTGCTGGGAGAATCCCATGGACAGAGGAGCCTGATCGGGGGCCACAGTGTATGAGGTCACAAAGAGTTGGACACGATTGAGCATCTGAGCACACACCATGTAAGCAGTTAGTCACATTGTGAGTTATAATTTCACTTGCTCTCAGAGATATTTAATTTTTTGCTTACAAACACATAATGACTGGAAAATCTAAACAATTATGTGTAATTTAAGCAAAAGAAGTATTTCTCACAATCAGTCTGGGGTCCAGTTTTATTTTTCTTGGTGGATCCAGTTGGAGAAACAGGGTGTTGCTGAGTCCCAGAGTATATTAGATATAGACTAGAACTCCAGGTTCATGATCTTTGTTCTAAGTTCTCAGAGTCTCAAAGTCATGACTCAGTTTAAATAGAGAATTTGGCAGCACACATAGTACATACTGAATGGACCTATGTTGCTGTTTGTACAAGCAGAATTAGTCAAGAAGTACCTTTTGAAACTTTTATTAAAAGTATTCTTAAATTTTTTCTCTAATGGTGAACATTTACACAGCCTTTCATTTATTCAACAAACAGTTGTTGAGAGACTGTTGAGCACCAATCCCCATGCTAAGGACAGACAACTTAATAATTCATGGTACCAGATCTTGTGAAGTTTATATTCCACTGCGTGACTCCTGTGACCCCATAGACTGTAGCTCGCCAGTCTCCTCTGTCCACGGGATTCACCAGGCAAGAATACTGGAGTGAGTTGCCATTTCCTTCTCCAGGGGATCTTCCTAACCCAAGAAGCAAACCTGTGTCCCCTGCCTCTCCTGCATTGGCAGGTGGATTCTTTACCACTGAGCCACCTGGCTATTACATATATTCTTAATATGAAGTTTACACTCAATGCAATCATTTCTGTAACAGTAATTTAAAACGTTGTAGAATCACAGTGAATCAGAGGGGCGCATCTAATTGCCAGTGGCGGGGTGGGGAGGGCTAGGAAGGCATCCTGGAGCTGCCACCCACAGGGATCAGAGTGATCACAGAAGTATCAGCACTGACCTACGTTGTGACAGTGCCTGATCCACTTGTCTGAGGAAAGTCGTGTGTATTTTGGGTGTGTCAATGGGAACACAAGTGTGGCATGGCCTTGGTACACTTCTTATAAGTGCCTAGTGATGCAGGGAGCCCCAAGCCCCCCGTTCCTCAGGGTCTTGCAGGTCCTGGCATGGGAAAGCGTCTTCCCAGGGCATCTCAGGAGAGCCATGTCTAAGTACAAATGTACCCTCTGCCTGCCAAACCCGTGCTGAGAGGGTGCTCACCATGAGTCATATTGTGGGTGCATATTGACTAGCGGCGGCCCTGGAGGCTGGCGATTGGATCAGCGGAGTAGGAGGGAGCTGGGCTGGGCTTGGGTTTATGGTCGCCACAAGGAGTTTGGGTCTTTATTTCTCAGACAACTGGTGTGTCATGGAAGGATTTCATTAACAACAAGAAAACTTTAAATTTATACAAGAAACAGATGTTAACTATAGAAAATTTAGATAAGCAATAAGTTCTCAAATTTGTCTAATCCAAATATAAATATTATTGACATTGCGGTATGTGTCTTTGTTGACTTTTTTTTTTTTACTGTTCTTCTCTATACTGTTTTTTTTTCTGTCAAAGAAATGAGGTCTACTATGACACTGCTGTTTTGCAACCTGCTGTGTTTTCAACACATATTTGAACATGATTCAATACCATTAGGCAGTCATCTGTAATATTATTTTAAAATTTAAGCTCGCTATTCAATTATATGGATGTACCCTAAATTTAATTTAACCAATTCCCTATTGCTATTCATTTAGATTGTTTCCAGTTTTTTTCATATCATTAAGTGTACTGGAATAAATGTTTGAAAGATAATGCTAATTATGTTTTAGAAATGAACTTTAAATTGTTATTTAAAATTCTATAAATTTTTATGTTTTAATAAGAGCACTTTTTAAAGTCCCATTTCTTATATAAAACATTTCATCTGCATCACATTACATAAACTTCAGTCCTGCTGACAAGCTCTCATAATAACGAGGACTTTTTTTCCTATCATAGGTTCCTGCTCTGACCCCTGATGAGATAATGCCCTCTTCTCTTTTCCAACAGCCTTTGCAATTTTTCTAGCATAAAACTCAAAATGTCTTATAACTGTATAATTATCTTTTTCCCTGTTAGATTCCAAGTTTCATAGGGGAAGGACATTTCCCTCTTATTTATTACTCCCATTCTAAACATGAAGTAAGCATTTGGAATTTTTTTTTTAATTAATAAATACAAGGATAAATGGATACCTTAGGAAAAGATGAACAAACAGAAACTGAAAGCCAAAGTACCGACAAATACATTACCTCCTGAGGTCTCCTTCACTTTACAGTCATAGTGAATGATGTGTTTCATAAAGGGGTAAGTGGATGTAAAGTGAGAGTCACCGTGTGTTAGAGGGGGAAGCTGTAAAGTCAGGTCACTGTGGTGACCTGATGTATATTTCTGTCTTTCTGTGAAGAGAAAGATGGATGTCTACAAATACTGGCACATGCATTATTTCCTTTTCTAGTTACCTTGTTTTAAAGCCAAGGGAGATTAGCCTCAACATGTCTTTGTATTCACTGGAGATAATTAACATGAAAATAAAAATTACACAACAGCCCAGCAAAAAGAAATCTTTAAGTTTAGCAGCTTGGGAGTGGGGTTCACCATCAATGCTGTTATTCAAAGAATAATAGCTACATGAAAGAGGTCTTCAAGGAAAGGAATTACCCCTTTCTAAGCATTGCAGAGTTTTCAACATGCTGTAGCCTGAAATTAAAGAGAGAATAAGCACAGGGAGATAAAAAATGGAGTGGGGAAAGAAGTGAGTAAATTGAAGATGAATCAGATGATCTGTGGGAATACTCTTCAGATGCCAAGGAATTTTAATTCAGTTGGAGAGCTTTCTCTCATATATGGTGGCATTTTAGAAGCTTTCCTTTGTATAGAGGTGAGGAAGAGAGTATAAATGTTTGCCCTTTTAAATTTGTTTTTCTGGATATTTGTCAATTAAGCTTGTGAAGATGAGCCATAGGAAAGGTCTGGTTCAGACCTTTTTTTTCCCCCTCTCATTGGAGGCTTCATTTCCTAGTCAAAATATTTTACAGAAAACTAGCTGTATGTTTAAACTCATGTATGAAAAAAACCTTCAACAGAAAAAGAACAGATAATCATGTATCCTTAAGACCTACATAGTAGGTGATACATAGTAGTTACTTAGTATTTACTAAAAAAAAAAAAAAATTAACATAAAAATTAATTTGGAATACATTTCTATAGGTTCCAAGAATGTTATATAGAAATAGATTTTTTTTTTTGTATTTAGTGCTTATATGTAGTTATAGTTACACAAACGCTTCCTCATTAAAGATTAATCACATTGTCAGTTCTCCTGAATACTTAAAGAAGAAACTTCTGAATCCCTGGTGGTTTTCCTTATGAATGTTGTAAAGTATTGGAATGTGTAAGATGCTTAGAAATGTTAGTGATTCTTCTTTTTGATAGGATCATCTGTTACCCTGTTATTTATTATACAAGTGAATTCCTTTGATGAATTTATCTAATTCCCACTCACATTTTCTATGTATAGCTTTTAAGTTAACAAATTAAACTTTTTACTCTCTTATCTGTATGCTTATAATGCTATGTTCTATATTTACATGTTAGTAACTTTATTGAAGCCATTTGTTTGAACAAGGGTGTTTTTCTATTAAAAAGACATGTTGAAGTATTGTGCCAAATAGGAGAACTGAGAGAAAATGACGTTTAATGAAATCCTTGTGTCCTCATGTAAATTCTATTCCAGAATAAAAATTAGGACCCAGACTATAGATTTTCCAGTTATGGTTCTCCTGAATAGCTGTACTAATTGCAATCAATCAGCAATTTCTCATGTGTGACTGTACTAATAAAGTCATTGAGTGTTTAAGTTGCTGGACATACATTTTCAATAGTCCCTGTGAAACACTTGCAAATATCACTGAATACCAAGTGTGAAAATGCCGTTTTAATTTTCAGCTCTGTTTCCACATTTTCAGTTAATAGACCTTCCATCGTTAGATGTATTCTGTGAATCCCAGAAAACACTGTCTTTGTTGCAGTCTTTGCATTGAATTGTTTTTTGTGCAGCCTCTTGTAGCTGTGTGGAGCTGCAGGTGACCTCTGGAGCAGTGTCATGGTGAGATCAAAAGTAATGTATTCAAGGTTATAGGAACCACTGTGGTGTCAAAGAGAATATATGCCCAGAGGCCAGTCTGAGGACAAAATGTCAAGAAGGATTTAGGCCTGTGTATGACAATTCTTTCTTAGCCACCCTCTCTGTAATACTCATTGCTACCTGAGATAGCCAGAAAGGGACAATAAGAGAATACAGCCTTCAAAATTTGAAATTCTGCTTAAAAAATAATTCTTCTTTTTTGGCCCTGGCTTTATAGATGAGAAATTCACTTATATATGTCACCTTTCTGCTGTATTCACCTGACCTCTGTTAGACTGTTTTGCATTAATTATTTGAGAAATAGAATTGATTCTTTTCTGAAAAATCTGTGACAGGTTATGATGAGGCTGGAGGTTCGGCTTCTATCTGGGAGGAACATTTCCTCAGCTTCTGTTCTCTGGGCAGCCTTGCTGAGAGCGTTACTGAAGGATTGTCACAGGCAGGCAAAGGGTGCACCGAGGAGAGGAGGCGCTGCGGCTGGAGCAGGGAGTGATAACTTCTGTGTAACGGGAACCTCCATTCAGGAATGGAGGTACTGTCCATTGTACCTGTACTGTCCTGATGTACTAAACCATCAGGAATGGTGTAGTACTTTATACTGTCATTCACAGTATCGTATTCAACAAGTGCAGATATGTTCCGATGGTAAAGATTTATTAAAGTTCAAAGTAGCAACAGTGCTATTGCAGTGCGTTACAGGTTGTGTTTGCTAGTTTATAGTCACTGAAAGTACAGTTTTTTTTTTTTTTTTCTGTGTTACTTACAGCATTCATGATAAATACAGGATAAACTACTTTTAAAGGTCATTTGAAACTCTTCACAGGAATATTTTATTAGACCAAAGTACTTTAAATAAAATTTTAAAATGCACTTGTGAAATGTTTCAAACATACCAAAAATTATATGATCGCTGCAGATATACTTACTTAAGAGTAAATAGATATTAACATTTTGCTATTTGTTAGATCCTGTTTAGAAAGTTCCTATTGCCTTAAACTTCAACAATGCTTAATGTTAATGATTTGTAAGATTTTCCCAATATGGAGAGAATAGATTGCTACTTCATTGTTTTAAATTTTGCATCCCCACCCCTGCAATAAATACCTGAACCTGACAATAACCGTCTTATCACATGTGTAAGATAATTCAGCTTTTCATGTCTGTGAATTACCTATTCATAGTCTTTTCATATTTTTTTGTGCTGTTTATATTCTTCCTTCTGATTTTTAGGAGTTCTTTATATATTTGGGTTGCTAACCCTTTGGTTACATCCGTTGTATTCATCTGTTTCTTTACTGGATCTATTTTAGTTTTAAATTTTAGTGAAAACAAATTTAGTGATCTTTCATTATGTGCTTTTTCTGTCTTGCGTAAGAAACCCTTCTCTATCTAATATCATAAGAATGGTTTAATATATTGTCTTCTAAAAGTTGTATTACAGTTTTGCTTTTAATACTTCATCTTTGTTTCTTCTGGGTACATAGATGATATGTTTCTAGGTTCTTTACTTGGTTCCATTTGTCTATTTTTCTATCCTAGCACTAATACACAAATTTTAATGACTGTACTTTTTAGTAATTACATTGAAATTAAAAGTATTCTGCATGAAATTTGCTTGATGTTAATATCAAATATATTTTCTTACTTTTGCAACATTTTGAGGCATAGGAATATTGATATAAGTTATGTGGGTAAACTAGGTGAATGACAAAACTTATTAGAGAAAAATGATTACATAGAACAAGTTAAGGGTCAAACGTCTATTGACTGTGTGGCAGGCAATGTGCTCAGTTCAGTTCAGTCACTCAGTTGTGTCAACTGTTTGCGACCCCATGAACTGCAGCAGGCCAGGCTTCCCTGTGCATCACCAACTCCCGGAGCCTACTCAAACTCATGTCCATTTAGTCAGTG
>SJYT01083477.1:32132-57654 GCA_006410635.1 Cephalophus harveyi | reverse complement strand
TTAGGTCCATACCATTTCTGTCCTTTATTGTGCCCAGCTTTGCATGAAAAGTTCCCTTATCTCTAATTTTCTTGAAGAGATCTCTAAAGTCTTTCCCATTCTATTGTTTCCCTCTATTTCTTTGCATTGATCACTGAGCAAGGCTTTCTTATCTCTCCTTGCTATTCTTTGGAACTCTGCATTCAGATGCGTATATCTTTCCTTTTCTCTTAGCCTTTTGCATCTCTTCTCTTCTCAGCTATTTGTAAGGCCTCCTCAAGCAACCATTCTGCCTTTTTGCATTTATTTTTCTTGGGGATGGTCTTGATCACTGCCTCCTGTACAATGTCATGAACCTCCATCCATAGTTCTTCAGGCTCTCTATCAGATCTAATCCCTTTTATCTCTTTGTCATTTGAATCCTATGACTTTATTTGTCTATTTTGCAATGTGCCAAATAGACAAATTATTTAGCAATTATTTCACAAAGATCATTAGTGGTATCAGTTTGGGCTTCCCAGGTGGCACAGTGGTAGAGAATCTGCCTGCTAATGCAGGAGACCTGGGTTTGATCCCTGGGTTAGGAAAGTCCCCTGGAGGAGGAAATGGGAAACCACTGCAGTATTCTTGCCTGAAAAATTCCATGGACAGAGGACCCTGACAGGCTACAGTCTATGGGGGTCACAAAGAGTGGGACATGACTGAGCAGCTCAGTAGCAGCAGCAAGTGTCAATATATGGAGTGGTTATAGCATTCAGCCTTAGACTTGTTTAATACAAAGTCTGTGTTTGTGACCATTACATGTACTGTGCTCTCCTATGGGCTTCTCTCCATGATTTTATCTCTCACACAAAGAGCATATTGCCTTCAACCTGAGTGACTCAGAGTATATTGATAGATGACTCATTCAAACCTGAGCCTCTTCACTTCACCTGACATTACTGTTTGCATCTTGAGTGACCTCTGCCCCTGCTCCCTATCAGCCTCACCTGGGGACTTGTCATCACCCAGAGTTGTTCCATTTCTAAAACATTAAATTCAAATATCTCATTCTTTCTCCTCAACCCTTGGCCCCTCTGTTACCTGTCTGATCATCAGTCCCTTCTGTGTTACCTGCTTTGCCAGATCAGCTTAGTTTCGATGGTCCAACGTTTAAACCCTTCTTGTGCTATTTTCTGAATGAGCCTGTCCTTGCTCCTGTAGCTGAATTGAAAAGTCCTGCTGAAGAAAGTCATTTGAGCCTCTTTAAATGGGGTGCGGTTTATACACTCACCTCCTGTGTCTGCCTGATGCCAACTTACACTTTAATTTCAGCTTAGAGTCTACTCCTCTTCTGGACTCTCTGGCTGAGGTGCTTCTGCTGAGCACTTCAATGTCAATATGTCTGTCACAATCCCAGCAGGTCACTCTGTGTAGGGTATGTGTTTCTCCTTATCCCTACAATATGTCAGACTCCTCAAGGAAAGGACCCTCATCCCTTACTCATTATTAAATTTCTAATGCCTCTCACATTCATGACTAAATGAGACCACCTGTGAGTCAGGCAATCTACCAAACTTATCAATGAATATATTTTAAATATCTGTAGATTCCAAAGTGCTGTATAAATGAAATAGTACTTGTAACTTTTCAAAGCATTTTAAAACTTACTTTCTCACTTTTCTGTGAAATCATTTTATTTAATCTTGGTGAAATTTGACAAAAACAGATATGTTCTATAGAATCTTTCTATTTAGGAGATAAAGAAAGGGCAAACAATTTGGAAGATGGCCGAAAGCTTAATATACATGGTATTCTGGAGAAGTATCTTATGAGTTTATTTGTTTGATGAAATAGTCTCTAGAGAAATCTTAGAATTTGAGAAAGAATGCGCTGCTTCAGTTGCTCAGGTGGACATGCTGGATTTTTTTTTTTTTTTAGTTTTGTGTTTACCATGCCTTCTTGGATGTTTAAGAGAGACAGAGAGATATACGTGTGCTAAGTCATGTCTGACTCCTTGTGACCCCATGGACTGTCACCCACCAGGCTCCTCTGTCCATGGAATTTTCCAGGCAAGAATTCTGCAGTGGTTGCCTTTTCCTATTCCAGGGAATCTTCCCCACCCACGGAGTGAACCCACATATCTGTATCTCCTGCAGATTCTTTACTAGTGCACCACCTGGGAAGCCCTTGGATGTTTAATTAAATTTGATAACTAAAATGCAGAAATTAGTGCCACAATTTCTATTTCTTTATTAAATCAAAGTGATTTTAAGATGAAATATTAATTTGGTTTTACCATATATGTCTGTTTTAAAGTTAACACAAAAGAATTTCTCCTGAAAACTAAATTACTTATTACCAAGTCTGTGGGGTTGCACAGAGTTGGACATGACTGACACGACTTAGCAGCAGCAGCAGCAACCAAGTTTTTACCTCATGCCAGGCACTGTGCTTGAAGTTAATAAAACAAGGATGAATGATTTAAGCAGTCTCCACTCGAAAGACAAATTATTTTATGGTTTTGTAATAGATAAAAATTTTATTTTCTATATAGAGGGAAAATTTTTTTGCAGGAAAAAATAGAGACTATGCTGTCTCAAATTATAACTCTCTAGCTTCAAAGGGCAAAATCCTTACTCTTGAAACTTGAACATAATCCTGTAACTAGGTTTTTCAAGAGTTATGACTCCAGGGTAGATGGGAACAAGGGCCTGAACAAATGTTTATTGAATTTATTGAACAATGTTACTAATTAATGTTGCTCCACAGAGGCAATGCCCAAGTACAAATTTACATGAAGTGTTTTTTCTACCCAAAATTCTGCCTGCTTTGAGTCATATTTGAGCTTAAGCAGGGCTTTTTGCTGCACCTTCATTAATATTAGAGAGTCAATACATGTGCCTTGAAAGAATCATTTTGGCACATTTAGGTTGAGCCATAGGAAACTGCCTTTCTGTACTTAAATAACAGTCAAGAGAAGCCAGTTCCTGTGACTCAACCCAGCGTGTATCACATTTCTACCTTGGGATGAACACTGGGATATTGGCAAGGAAAGAGAAGTTTTGTTCATTATTCTGCAGGAGTTTGTCTTAATTAAGAAGCAAGAAAAATCGAAGTGAAACGATCAAGACTGTGTCCAAGAACTCAGGAGAGGGTCATCTTTAGGAGTATATTTTTTCATGATACATAAGGTTAATGAGAAATCAGTGGTTTTGTTTTAGGGTTAAGAGCCATATTAGTACACGTTGAATTCAGATGTTTTTGGAAACTGTAACTGCATGTGAACTTTGTGTTCAGTGTCTCTGATCTTTTGAGAACTGAGGCAAAAGAGAACACGCTGTCTCAATGTGTCTTTCCTTTGCACAATCCTGTTTTTAGCTATAACTTCCTACCAGATTATTCACAGCTTTGGAGCATAATATTATTTTAACATTTATATTTTTCTCTGTAGTCCATGGTCTACATTTTAATAATTATTACTTTTATATTTTTATTAAACCCTTAGGATATAGGTTTCATTTAATTTTTACCATTTTTTAGATGATTAGAAGCAATGATGTCTAATCATCTACATAGCTTATTATGCTTAATTTGAACAAGTTGAAACCATAACATGATTTTGGTATTTATGGTTGATGAAAGAAGCTCTTTATGTAGGAGATAAAAGATAGGAAGCTAAAAATTTAAGGAGAGATTATGACTAAGGAAAGTAAGAACAGAAGAAAATAAAGCTGGTAAGAGAAGTAATGGCTTTTGAATTGATAGGAGAGGGAGAAAATAAACTAAGATTTTGAAGGGCCAAAAAAACCCCCCAGTATTTCTAAAATCAGTATTATACATGTATTTGAAATAATTTAAATAGAAAAATTATAGAGGACAAAAGTTTATAGGCTAATACCTTAATTTCTTAATTTCTGTCAATTTATAGGGAGGAGACAGAATCTTAATTTCTGTCAATTTATAGGGAGGAGACAGAATATATACTCTCAGTGTGGTAACTTCAGGGTGACAGAAATTTTTAAATGAAATCCCTGAATTTCTTATAATAGTTTGAAGGATCTTCTATTGCACATAATTATCATTCTCATTGGAACATTCTGAATCAGCCTCTTTCCCAGCTTTCTTGGGAAAAGACAGTGATTTATTCATTCAGTTCAGTTCAGTCGCTCAGTCGTGTCCGACTCTTTGCAACCCCATGAATCTCAGCATGCCAGGACACCCTGTCTGTCACTAACTCCCGGAGTTTACTCAAAATCATGTCCATCGAGTCGATGATGCCATCTAGCCATCTCATCCTCTATCGTCCCCTTCTCCTCCTGCCCCCAATCCCTCCCAGCATCAGAGTCTTCTCCAATGAGTCAACTCTTCGCATGAGGTGGCCAAAGTACTGGAGTTTCAGCTTTAGCATCAGTCCCTCCAATGAACACCCAGGGCTGATTTCCTTTAGCATGGACTGGTTGGATCTCCTTGCAGTCCAAGGGACTCTCAAGAGTCTTCTCCAACACCACAGTTCAAAAGCATCAATTCTTTGGCGCTCAGCTTTCTTCATAGTCCCACTCTCACATCCATACATGACCACTGGAAAAACCATAGCCTTGACTAGATGGACCTTCGTTGGCAAAGGAATGTCTCTGCTTTTGAATATGCTATCTAGGTTGGTCATAACTTTCCTTCCAAGGAGTAAGCGTCTTTTAATTTCATGGCTGCAGTCACCATCTGCAGTGATTTTGGAGCCCCCCAAAACAAAGTCTGACCCTGTTTCCTCTCTTTCTCCATCTATTTCCCATGAAGTGATGAGACCAGATGCTATGATCTTCGTTTTCTGAGAACTGAGCTTTAAGCCAGTTTCTTTTTCACTCTCCACTTTCACTTTCATCAAGAGGCTTTTTAGTTCCTCTTCACTTTCTGCCATAAGTGTGGTGTCATCTGCATATCTGAGGTGATTGATATTTCTCCCGGCAATCTTGATTCCAGCTTGTGCTTCTTCCAGCCCAGCATTTCTCATGATGTACTCTGTGTATAAGTTAAATAAGCAGGGTGACAATATACATCCTTGACGTACTCCTTTTCCTATCTGGAACCAGTCTGTTGTTCCATGTCCAGTTCTAATGGTTGCTTCCTGACCTGCATACATGTTTCTCAAGAGGCAGGTTAGGTGGTCTGGTATTCCCATCTCTCTCAGAATTTTCCACAGTTTATTGTGATCCACACAGTCAAAGGCTTTGGCATAGTCAATAAAGCAGAAATAGAAGTTTTTCTGGAACTCTCTTGCTTTTTCCATGATCCAGCAGATGTTGACAATTCGATCACTGGTTCCTCTGCCTTTTCTAAAACCAGCTTGAACATCTGGAATTTCACTGTTCACGTATTGCTGAAGCCTGGCTTGGAGAATTTTGAGCATTACTTTGCTAGCGTGTGAGATGAGTACAATTGTGCGATAGTTTGAGCATTCTTTGGCATTGCCTTTCTTTGGGATTGGAATGAAAACTGACATTTTCCAGTCCTCGGCCACTGCTGAGTTTTCCAAATTTGCTGGCATACTGAGTGCAACACTTTCACAGCATCATCTTTCAGGATTTGAAATAGCTCAACTGGAATTCCATCACCTCCACTAGCTTTGTTCATAGTGATGCTTCCTAAGGCCCACTTGACTTCAATTCCAGGATGTCTGACTCTAGGTGAGTGATCACACCATCATGATTATCTGGGTCATGAAGATCTTTTTTATACAGTTCTTCTGAGAATTTAAATCTGCAATAGTCATATATGACCTTCCATAATCTTCCCTTTTCTTTTGTTCTTTAGTCACCTTCCCTGGTTGACAAATTGCTGTTGGAAAAAACACCCTTTTTTTTTTTTTTTTTTCCCTCTTGTAGCTAGCTATAAGCAACTGGACTTGAGTTGTTTTATATGTCAATGAAAATATTTCACTAAATTATCCTATGACCCTTCTTTGATAGAATAATATCCCTTGCTAGTTTGCAGTGATTCCACTGCTAAAACATTATCATTTCAGAAGAATACACAACTTGGTGTGATATCTGTTATCTTTCCATTTCCTTTTTAAGGTGGTTTAGTCATTAAGTTGTGTCTAACTCTTGAGAGACCACAGACTGTAGCTTGCCAAGCTCCTCTGTCCATGGGATTCTCTAGGCAAGAGTACTGGAGTGGGTTGCCATTTCCTTCTCCAGGGGATCTTCCTGACCAGGAATCAAACCCTGGTCTCCTGCATTGTAGGCAGATTCTTTATTGACTGCGCTACAAAGGAAGCCTTGTCTTCTTGTTATAGTGTTAAGGAATGTTCCTGAGAAGGGGACAATGGTTTCATTTTATTTACATTCTTATGTAGATATTGGAGAAGGAAATGGCACCCCACTGTACTATGGTGGTTTTTGATCTGTAGCTCCAGTCAAAAATGAAGTAAAAGTCACTCAGTTGTATCTGATTCTTTGCGACCCCGTGGACTTTATAGTCCATGGAATTCTCTAGGCTAGAATACTGGAGTGGGTAGCTGTTGTCTTCCCCAGAGGATCTTCCCAATCCAGGGATTAAACCCAGGTCTTCCACATTGCAGGTGTTTTGTTTTTTGTCTTTTGTTTTTTTTTAACCAGCTGAGCCACAAGGGAAGCCCAAACAAAAGCAATTCTACAACATTAAAATAAAGGTACAAATCCAGCCTGCTCCTATGAAACATTGCTGGTTCGAGTAATAATTAACTCTTCGTTTGATTTCAAGCAAATACATTTAAACTCAGTTCACATCTGAATTTATACAATTGTAACTATATGGTTCTATCTGAACTGAATTTTATTTCGGGAGAAATTTAAAAAGGAAAAAAACAAATCAAGGTAAACAACAGGGGAGAGATTAAACCTCAGAGTTCCCACTCAGATATTGTCATGGCTGTGGATTTTCAGAATTGGAAAATGGACTCAGAATAGTTTATAAAGACTAGGCAGATTAGAAGTTCTTACAAGTTATTAATTTCAGCTTAGTGCCATTTTAGAAGAAGGAGATGGCTCTTCTAATTGTCCTTTTTCCTATTTTATTTTACTAATTTATTATGCAAGAATGCCAATAAGAAAGGTAAAGAGATTGTTCAATTTATATACATTATTATGTAGCTATGTTGATTGTTGGTCTCTGACCTACAGGGCCCCCTCACCTCTTAAAAAGATAATCAGCACATCGAAATGATGGTCCAGAGTCATTTGCTTTTTCTGAAACTTCTAGTCAGAAATTCCAGCTCTTCATGCTGGAAGTACATGCTCTTCATTTTAACTTATAAATCAATGAACCCTATCTGCACAAGTCAGAATATTTGGGCATGCAACTGAATATGCTCTCTACTACTCAAGAAAGGAATTGCAGGAAGATGGGAGGTCAAGAGAGAAGAGAATAATGGAAAAGAACTGGGGAAGGAAGAAACTAGGGCAGACTGAGAAAGTGTATGCTATTTTTTTATGTTAGAAATTGTGTTATTTTTATGCTGATTAAGCAATTGATAGCATAGGAATAAAAATTTTTTTTTCCATAAATGATGCAAGTCATCTAATATAAAGATACTCAGGATGACTATGAATTATTAAGACAGTCATTATTAAGGGTTTTTAAGAAATATATTAGCAGTTTTTTACCTTAAAAATAATTTTATTTCTGCAAAATTTCAGTTATAGGTAGCATATTGATATAAATAAAAGCACAAACAAATACAATTTAAAATCAAGTCACAACTAAAGATGAAGTGGTAGTTTATTCAATAAAAACTGAATATTTTTATTATTAAAACTGTATTATAAAAATTGTTTATCATACAAACAGGCAAGTACAAAAATAAAGAAAATGAAAAGAGAGCAGACATACAACAAATGAATAGCTGTGGAAGTACAAATTAGGGTTCCTCGTGTAGACTGTCTTGACTGGACCCATTTGCTCAGAGTGTGTGCTGCTGCTGCTAAGTCGCTTCAGTCATGTCTGACTCTGTGTGACCCCATAGACGGCAGCCCACCAGGCGCCCCCATCCCTGGGATTCTCCAGGGAAGAGCACTGGAGTGGGTTGCCATTTCCTTCTCCAATTCTCTTAGTGACCTCATGACTGCAGCCTACCAGGCTCCTCCATCCACGGGATTTTCCAGGCAAGAGTATTGGAGTGGGTTGCCATTGCCTTCTCCATATTTTATACTAGGTAGATAAATAATTTTGGTGTAATAAGTGGAACTGAAGCAGGAAGCTTGAGTGTCTAAGGGAGTATATGTTTGGGGCACTTAACTCACGCTGGGAGTTTGGGAGATTGTTAGTATGTTTCTCAGCAGAAGTCATATTTTAAAAATGAGAGAAGTTAGATTCCCCCATTCCTACCCACCATGGGATGTAGATGGGTGTGCAGCAAGTATATGCCAGGAAGAAAGGGCAGCGTGTTAATGAGAACTTGACCTATCTAGTGAATTTCAAATAATTCAACAGGATGCATATGTGAAAGGAGTGATGAAACGGGCTAGACCCTCAAGACTGCGTGTATCCATTTTATCAGTTGATTTCATGCAATGTTACTACCCATTTTTCTTTCTCTTCAAGCTTACTCCTGAGTCTTCATCTTCATTTTTCCAGTTGATTTTTAAATTGCTACCTTCCACCCTCTAACCATCTCCACCCACCCCAGCCGCAAGCTCACTGCCTTCTCAGGTCTTAGTTTGTCCTGATCACCTTCTAAAGAAATGGAACCCTCCCTGCACACACACAGACTTTCGTCACTCTCTAATCCCGAACTTTCCCCTAAACTCCTCTTGACGAAACTTCTCTGTTATTATTTCATTTGTTCATTGGTTTTTATGTTTATCTTTTCCACTAAAATACAAGCTTTATGAGCTCATTCTTATTTATAGCTGCCAGCCCAGTGGCCACGCCAATAGCTGCACATGAGGAATCATCTGTAAATATTTGTTGAATAAATGAATGAAGTCATAGAACAAGGAATGGAAGCTAGGTTATTGCAGCTGCCCTTAATCATTTTTACTTTTACTTTATCTTATTCCTTAAGTGAAGTGAAAGTGAAGTCGCTCAGTCGTGTCCGACTCTTTGCGACCCCGTGGACTGTAGCCCACCAGGCTCCTCCCTCCATGGGATTCTCCAGGCAAGAGTACTGGAGTGCGCTGCCATTTCCTTCTCCAGGGGATCTTCCCGACCCAGGGATAGAACCTGGGTCTCCTGCATTCCAGGCAGACGCTTTAACCTCTGAGCCACCAGGGATAGCCTTTAAGGATTGGATTTTTGTTTTATTGGAGGATAATTGCTTTACAATGTTGTGGTGGTCTCTACTGTACATCAGTGCAAATCAGTCATAATTATATATATTTATATCCCCTCTGTCTTGAGCCTCCCCCGAAATCCACCCTTCTACGTCACCACCGAGCACCAGGCTGGGCTCCCTGTGATATACAGCAACTTCTCACTATTTACACTTGATAGTATATATGTGGTTGCAAGAAAGAAACATGCAGAGTTGTTTGTGGGATGGAGGTTTCTGCTCAGAGGGTAAGAAAACAGCCCAAGAGAGCTTCACTCCAGATCTCAGTACTTTCCACAAAGGGGAAAAATACAGCAGGCTTTGTAAGAATCTCTCAGGACCAACAGTTCTGGAAACTAGTAATTCCAATCACCTCTTCTTCTCTGAAGTCAGAAACCGTTGTTCCCTGCTGACTTGTATGTGTCTCCTGCTTTTGTGTTGTAAGAGCAAATGGACTGTCTTGTTTCTCATCCTCCACTGAGGTCTGCCTCCTTGGACAGTCTCCCTTCAAGCCGCCTTTTCAGCAACTGGTGTCTCACCTGTTCAGCCTGTTCATTGCAACCTGGGCTTTAATCACCATCCCTGAGCCACTGGAGTGTGATCAGAATAGCAGAATGATATGGCTTATGTGATAACTTACTGTAGAAAGAACTGCATGAAGCCACGTGTCCATAAACCCACAGCTGCATGGGGACATGTCAGGCACTAGGAGTTCCATGGTCTGTCAAGGATAATGTTTTTTTTTTTTTTTTCAAGTTGAGTTCAAGGCTCTGTCTTCACCTACAAAGGTGGGAGTTACTTCTTGCTTCCTAGAATTTAGTAAATCTTAGAGAGCTCCCGTATGTATTGTGTTAAGTGGCTTCAGTGGTGTCCAACTCTTTGTGACGCCATGGACTGTAGCCCACCAGGCTCCTCTATCCATGGGATTCTCCAGAGAAGAATACTGGCATGGTCTGCCATTCCCACACCAGGGGATCTTCCTGCTCCAGGGATTGAATGTGCATCTCTTACATATCCTGCATTGGTAGGGGGTTGTTTACCACTAGTGTCACCTGGGAAGCCTTCTTGATAGAGATTTTTAGAACAAATGTTTAGAATTTTTTAGAATAAAATTGCTGATCTGCAAACTGCTAGGTCATTTGCATAGGACTTCTGGGGATCTCTTTGAAGGAGCCAGGTATAGAATACAAGTGAAGCAGTTTCTCAGTATATCAAAGTCATAACTAATTATTCAAACTCTTGCAAATCAATTAAAATGCATACTGGGAAAGTATTAATTTAAGGGAAATCTGGCATAAAAGTTTTTGTACAATGAATATATGTGTCTGGATGCAATTTGTAAATCTTTACATATTGAGACTTTACAATGTGCTTTGCATCTAAGGGAACAAGAGGGACAAAAAAGACACTTTTTTTTTTTTTTAAGCATACATGTTTTGTCCTCAAGTAAATTATAAGATTAATCTGAGCCTGGGGCAGTTTGAAACCTCAACTCCATTGATAAACTGTGCAAGTGCAAGTCACTCAGTCGTGTCTGTTCTTTGTGACCCCATGGACTATACAGTCCATGGAATTCTCCAGGCCAGAATACTGGAGTGGGTAGCCTTTCCCTTTTCCAGGGGATCTTCTGACCCAGGGATTGAACCCATGTCTCCCGTATTGCAGGTGGATTCTTTACCAGCTGAGTCACAAGGGAAGCCCAAGAATACTGGAGTGGGTAACCTATCCATTCTCCAGCAGATCATCCCAAACCAGGAATCAAACCGGGGTCTCCTGCATTGCACGTGATTCTTTACCAACTGAGCTATCAAAGCTGAGACCAGCACAAAACAACACACCCAATCCTACTGGGAGCTCTCAGTCTTTCCTTACTTGAAGAGAGCTCCTCTCCTCTTTTTCTGCTCTTCAGGATAACTCTTTATACCCAGCAGGGATTCGGATGATCCCCAAATACCGCAAATACCTATCAGTTGGTATCAGGAGACCTATTCTCTCACTTCATCAGTTCAGTTGCTCAGTTGTGTCGGATTCCTGGCAACCCCATGGACTATAGCACACAGGCCTCCCTGTCCATCACCAACTCCCAGAACTTCCTCAAACACATGTGCATCAAGTCAGTGAAGCCATCCAACCATCTCATCCTCTCTCATCCCCTACTCTTCCTGCCTTCAGTCTTTCCTAGCATCAGGATCTTTTCTAGTGAGTCAGTTCTTCGCATCAGGTTGCCAAAGTACTGGAGCTTCAGCTTCAGCATCAGCCCTTCCAATAAGTATTCAGGACTGATTTCCTTTAGGATTGACTGGTTTGATCTCCTTGCAATCCAAGGGATTCAAGAGTCTTCTCCAATACCACAGTTGAAAAGCATTAGTTCTTTGGCACTCAGCTTTCTTTATGGTCCAACTCTCACAACCATACGTGACTACTGGAAAAACCATAGCTTTAACTATACGGACCTTTGTTGGCAAAGGAATGTCTCTGCTTTTTAATATGCTGTCTATGTTGGTCATAACTTTTCTTCCAAGGAGCAAGTGTCTTTTAATTTCATGGCTGCAGTCACCATCTGCAGTGATTTTGGAGCCCAAGAAAATCAAGTCTGTCACTGTTTCCATTGTTTCCCCATCTCTTTGCCATGAAGTGATGGGCCCGGATACTATGATCTTAGTTTTCTGAATGTTGAGCTTTAAGCCAACTTTTTCACTCTCCTCTTTCACTTTCATCAAGAAGCTCTTTAGTTCTTTGCTTTCTGCCATAAGGGTGGTGTCATCTGCATATTTGAGGTGATTGATATTTCTCCCCGCAATCTTGATTCCAGCTTGTGCTTCTTCCAGCCCAGAATTTCACATGATGTATTCTGCATATAAGTTAACTAAGCAGGGTGAAAATAATACAGACTTGACATACTCCTTTCCCAATTTTGAACCAGTACATTGTTCCATGTCTGGGTCTAACCATTGCTTCTTGATCTGCATGCAGGTTTCTCAGGAGGCAGGTAAGGTGGTCTGGTATTCTCACCTCTTGAAGAATTTTCCAGTGTGTTGTGATCCATACAGTCAAAGGCTTTAGCATAGTCAAGGAGGCAGAAGTAGATGTTTTTATAGAATTCTCTTGCTTTTTCTATGATCCAACGGATGTTGGGAATTTGATCTCTGGTTCCTCTCCCTTTTCTAAATCCAGCTTGAACATCTGGAAGTTCTCGGTTCACTGTTGAAACGTAGCTTGGAGAATTTAGGGCATTAGTTTGCTAGCCTATGAGATGAGTGCAACTGTGCAGTAGTTTGAACATTTTGGGGCATTGCTTTTCTTTGGTATTGGAATGAAAACTGACCTTTCCAGTCCTGTGGCCACTGCTGAGTTTTCCAAATTTGCTGACATACATAGGAGGCTCAGCACTTTCACAGCATCATCTTTTAAGATTTGAAATAGCTCAACTGGAATTCCATCACTTCACTAGCTTTGTTCATACTGATGCTTCCTAAGGCCCACTTGACTTCGCATTCCAGGATGTCTGGCTCTAGATGAGTGATCACACCATCATGATTATCTGGGTCATTAAGACTTTTTTTGTATAGTTCTGTGTATTCTTGCCACCTCTTAATATCTTCTGCTTCTGTTAAGTCCATACTGTTTCTGTCCTTTATTGTGCCCGTCTTTGCATGAAACGTTCCCTTGGTATCTCTAATTTTCTTAAAGAGATCTCTAGTCTTTCCCATTCTGTTGTTTTCCTCTATTTCTTTGCATTGATCACTGAGCAAGGCTTTCTTATCTCTCCTTGCTTTTCTTTGGAACACTGCATTCAGATGGATATATCTTTCCTTTTCTCCTTTGCCTTTTACATCTCGTCTCTTCTCAGCTATTTGTAAGGCCTCCTCAAGTAACCATTTTGCCTTTTTGCATTTCTTCTTCTTGGGGATAGTTTAGATCATTGCCTCCTACACAATGTCACGAACCTCTGTCCATAGTTCTTCAGACACTCTATCAGATCTAATCCCTGAATCTGTTTGTCACTTCCACTGTATAATCATAAGGTATTTGATTTAGGTCATACCTGAATGGTCTTGTTCCCTGTAGGTTGCAGAGAATGACTAGCTACAGCCTGCAGGACTGAACTAGGAGGCCAGTCTAAGAGTTTTATAAGGTAGAAACTGAGGTGGTTGGTCTAGGTGACAGAGCCCTTAGCTTGAAGTTGTGTAACTGTGTTCTTTTTCTGTTTTTAAAGAAGATCCTGACCTGACTGAGACTGTGTTCCTCAAATGAGCCTCCTCCTACCCCTACTAGTGATTGTTTTCTAGGGGTCTAACAAATGGCATGTGCTTTTAGAGCTTTGATTTTATTTAATGATTTTGGGGAAACCTAATTTTTTTGGCCACTAAAACATACTGAGTCAATAGAACAGAGTGTTAAATTTGCATGGATTTTAAAATAACAAATGAAATTTTACAGTTCTGTTATAATTGGTAGCCTTTAAAATCTTTTTAATAAATGGAAGAGGTTTCCAAAAGGCATTATTATATCTTTCACCCTTCATTTACTAATACACCAATAGATAGTGCCAAGGAGTGACTAGTCAGTGTTTATAAAGTTGGAAGAAAAGTTCCCTGTTGGATGCTTGTTTTTATACGAGCAGTGACAGTCCTGTTTCCTTCATTTGACTCATCATTGTTTACAAAAGTAAAACAGGATTCTCTTGAGTGAAAATTTTCTAAATCATTGATGGGTTGTGTTCCCTCTGTGAACAATTAGTTCTTTAGACCAGTTTCCAGTTTTGTTTTTTTTTTCCCCCACCAAATCATCTACTTCTGTTGTAACAGATGGTTTCCATGATAAGGCTCCTTTTGTTCCTCCGTAAAGAGCAGTAAATCAATGAAAGTCATTGCTTCACTGGGAAGAGCCCTGGAAGATGTGATGGGCAGGGGAAGTCCAGCATCCCAGTCTGCCTCACTTGCCAGAAGCTCAGTTGACTCAACCTGATCATCAGACCTGCTGGGAGATTGTAAACTTGTGTCAGTAAGAGCCTAGATGGCAAAGAGGATTTAATTGGCAAGATACCAGACAGTGCAGATGTTAGTCATGGTGCTTGTGCCTGTCCCCAAGAGAATGTGATTCCCTCACCTGTCTAGGATTTGGAAACTGCACTTAGGACACTTACAGCAAAGATAAAATACTTGTTTCAGGGTCCTACGGCTCAGTGGGAAAGAATCTGCCTGCCAGTGTAGGAGATATGGGTTCGATCCCTGGGTTGGGAAAATCCCCTGGAGGAGCAAATGACAACCCACTCCAGTATCTTGCCTGGGAAATCCCATGGGCAGAGGAACATGGCAGGCTACAGTCCCTGGGGTCACAAAGAGTTGGACATAACTAAACAACAAAAAGAACAACTGAAGACTTACCAAAACAATTCCCTCAAATTTTTATTAATAGGCATATTTGGAAAAAGTTCCCCTTGACCAAAGCCTGTGCCTGATTGTATTGTTGTGTTAATTTACCTGTATATTCAGTGCACTATAGGCTTTTTGTGGGTGGGAAGCTTGGCCTTCCTCCCTTCTCAGACCACCATGCCCAGCACTTAGGAGTGCTTGAGACATTTAGGAATGAATGAATATTTTATGCTTGTGATCAGTTTGCCAGAATAAACCAACCATATCCTCTGACATCTTGGAAAACTAGTTATTTTTTTAACGTGCCAGTGTTTAGATTTTAAATTACACCTCAGAGGTGAAAGGCCAGCACATTATGGACAGCTCTTTTATCTAGTACACAACTCTCAGCTCTGAGTTATTGCCCTGGGGAAGCCCATTGCATTAGGGCAGTGATATCAGCCTCCTGAATAGATACTGATCTCTGCTGTGGCAGTCATTCTTGTCAGAAGCCACAGTGGCTGAGAAAGGTACAGCAGGCTAAGTTCATTGAGGCTTTATTTGAAAATTATCAGAGAAATAGTTTATATCTAGCAACTTTCCAATAGAATTCTACCTAGAATTAACTCCTTTTTAAAAAGTACACTTGAAATCCTTTCTTGGCATATGTCACTCTTACTGGTATTGAATTCAGATTTGAAAGGAAATCTTGCTTCAGATCCCCTTTTTAAAAATACTTCTGTATTGTTTTAGAAAACGCTAGTGTTCCGCATAATTACATTAGCTTCAGTTTTACTTAACCAGAAACCCATGACAATACTGGAGTAGAACCATCATTTTAATATTTCTGATTCTTCTCTTTGCTAATTCTTTCTGCATAAGGATGATGTGGGGTCCTTGTCTGATTTTAGACTAAGCATAATTGCCAATATGAACAAAAGTTAAAGGGCACAATTGTCTACAAGTTATGTATTATATTAAGGACACAGTTAGCCATATAGCAAAGCATATGTTGAAGGGAATAAAACAAGCTCAAATAACTAAACATTTGGCAGGAGAGCTATTCTGTCCCAGCCATTTTAATGATATCCCCTTGGATAAAGATTATTGATTATATAAAGTTTTGGGAAACCCTACGATTGCTCAACTGTGTATGTTGGCATTACATATGATTATTTTGCATTTAATAGTTTCTGAAGGTAGTTTCAATATAACTTTTCAGATTTTGGTGAGCAGCCTTGTAATTATACCAACATACCCATTAGAAATTCAGTTCTAGAATAGAAAGTAAACATCCATGTTTACCTGAGAAGAATAAAGCAGCTTTCTGCAGTGAGTTATAAGTTTATCATATAATGGGATTTATATGTTTTAATCAGTTTTTTAGAATAACATTTAGCTACTTATTTCTGATGGGTCCATATCAGTGAGGGAAATTACAGTTCTGCTTTTGTAGTTTTATTTTGCATCTCAGAATCCCTTGAAGTGTGGATAACCAAAGGAAAATAAGAATTTCTTTTTTTTTTTTTTTTTTAAATAAGAAATTCGGGAGTTTAAGCCTGAACAAATTTTGAAAGTCTAGTCTATAAAAAGGAGATTTGCCTTCTTCAGCATAATTCCAGATGGAAAGAGGCAGGTCAATGGAGAGAAGTTAGAGAAAGTTCTGAGTAAGTTTCAGATAGAGCTTGTTAATAAACTATATGCAACGATGACTGAGTTGTCACAGGGACGTGTGTAGAGAATGTTCTGTTCTGGACATTTTTAAACAGAGGTTAAAACCTGTCAGGAATATTTTATAAGGGGAGAAGAAAACCTATACTAAATTAACACTAAATGACTATTCTAAATATGAACATCTGTAAATCTAATTTCTCCCCAACTCTTGATCTCATTTACGAGGTGTGAATGCTGTGGCAGTAGATTGTGTCAACAATTATACTGATGGCTGAGTGCTAACATGAAGTTTAACCCACTCCCTCTCTTATTTTAATTGCATTTTTATCTATCAGTTAATGTGATTATTTTCGCCTTTTTAGCAATGTCACTGTCTTGTTTTTTAATAAAAGAAAGGAATACAAAAGGGCCTTTTGGAAAGCAACCATTCATCCCACTAGTACTGTAGAATCCCTCCTCGTGCAAGCATCAGAGGCAAGGAGCAGACTGTCAGAATTCATTGTGTCACTGTGCCCTGGCTTCACTCCTTTTATCTTTTCAATCTCTATAGCCCTGACAGGTCACCCTGAAACGGGATATGCTGGCCAACGAGAAGTAAATAGCCAAAGATGATCCTAACAAGTGACCAAAAAATATAAATTCCATTATACTATAAATTTATAACTCATCCCACTGAAAAGCATATGAGTCAAGTAAGCATATCTGGCAAATCGGGTATGGCTGAATTCAGGCTAGTAGCAATCTCCTTTGACTATTACCTGGGCTCAACCATATTCTTGGCAAGGGTCACACAATTTTTGTTTAAGGAATGAGATCAGCAACATACCGTGTGCTTGTGTGCTACTCAATCAACTCCTCAAACGAAGCTCATAACCAAGAAGAAAGTAATAGCAGAAAAAATAAAGTAAATGAAAAGGAATAAACAAGACTTTGAAAACCAAGTCCATCATTCCAAAGACTGCTTAGTCCAAAGTAAAGCCTAAGACTAGTACTTAGGTCTCATTTTTTGACTGAAGTATATTAATATATGTACTATTTTCAGTTTTAAATATTTTGATTTTACTAGGTCATATGTTGTCAACATTCTAGTCCATTGAAAAACATAAATAATTCAACATTGCTCCATACCTATTTCACAGCCTGGATTTTAATCCATAACCTATATTTGGCTGGTGAAATGTCATCAAACTTAATTTTTCTTATGACACACAAATTCGTGAAGTGTTCTGTATTTTTTTTAAGTCTGTGCATTTTCAATCATTTCTTCTTGAGAATGAGTAACTTGGGCACATCGGCAATAAGAGAATTGCTGCTCCCACCATTTCTCACATGGCACTGCTTCTTTTTGTCCTTGTGGATCTTTGTCTACAGAGACAATTGCGGTGAAGGCCAGGGCCCTTCCTGTCATTCAACTGATCCCAGTATTTAAGGCCACATCAGCTCTTTCAGGTTTAAAAACTCTTTTTTGTCTTCAGCCTTTATTTAAAAATGGACATAAAAACAAAATTATCCAGGGAGCCTCCTGAACAAAATGCCTTTCTTGCCCTAGAGATGCTCAGTAAAACCGAGGCTTACTGTAAACCAGGGCTTACTCTAACCCCTCAACATGGAATAATTATCATGCAAACCATGCTGCATTTGAAAAATTCTATTTTAGCATCCTCTTCCATCTATTAAACTTCTAAATCTGTTTTGGTATGCATGGCATGTCCAGGTCTCATTTTATGTTAACCACAGTATCTTAATAAAAAATGTAAAATAAGCTTTCTGTAGTCAGTTATGGGTTTCCCTGGTGGCTCAGATGATAAAGAATTTGCATGCAATACAGAAAACCTGGGTTTAACCCCTGGGTTGGGAAGATCCCCTGGAGGAGGGAATGGCCATCCACTCCAGTATTCTTGTCTGGAGAATCTCATGGACAGAGGAGCCTGGTGGGCTACAGTCCATGTGGTCGCAGAGTTGAATACAACTGAGTAACTAATACACACACACACTCAGGTATAGTGTGTTAGGAGTGAGTCTGATAAACCCGTGACCGAGAAGAGTTCTCTCATTTTGGAAAAGACAATGTCTGCTGTTTGTTTAGGGTGCCACCGCCTTCTACCATCTGGTGGGGAAGCTCCGTGAGAGATGTGGGATCAAAGTCATCGCTTCGGGGTTCTGTGGCACAAGAACTGAAGCAAAGGGGAGATGTGGCAACACAAAACACGTCTTGACAGTTACAGCCATTAAATGGGGTGCAGGGTGCATTGCTTTTCAGCCCTTCTGTCTTCTGATCAACTGGGCTGATAAGAAAGTGTTGAATAAAACTTATCAGTTCTGTTTAGTTTATAGCCATACTTGTTTTCTCCTCATCCCCTGCTGGGTGGTTATTAAGAAATGATTCTGGGGACTTTATTCAACCTTTTGCTGGAGCATTTCATATAGACACAGAGGTCCTTTTGAGGTAACCTGGACACTTAGAACTGAATGACGGTCATTCATCCTCCTCTTTAGTGCAACAATTTCAGCCAGTTATAGCATCACTGTGTTTAAACATTAGAATAAAAAGTCTTGAAGTGTAATAAACAATAGCTTTAAGTCCTTCAATGTGCGACAGATACCATGTTTTGCGCAATCAGCCTTGCTGGCAGGAGCAGTTTCACCTCCAGATGAAAAGGTGACTGGGATGTGGTGCATTTGGAAGCCGTGTCGGTGCAGTGAGGCCTGGGTGCAATTGAAGCTGCTGTTCACAAAAATGAAATTCCGAACTGAGACTTTCATTGCCCATTCCAAGAAATACAACGAAAATGCCTGAATCAGTATTTCAAGTACTGTTGATACTATTGGCTTAGACACATTCCCTTTATTGGGTCTGTTTTGCAAGCCTAAATTTGAGCCTGAAGAATTTCTCCATATAAATGTCTTAAGTACTGCAGTGGCACATCCATCACCGTTTTTGTTTTGAATTACAAAGATAACCTTAAGATATGAGCCTTATACTGGGCAATGTGATACATACACAGAAAGGGTGAGCTTCCTTGGTGATGAAATCAGCCGATGCCCAAGAGGAAAGTAATAGGCAGAAAGGACAGAGTTGATGAAAAAATTGATTCTTTTCCATTAAACTATACGTGATGTGTTTTTCATGAAGGAGGCATCAGCTGAAAGAGAAATATTTTTTCAACTAAAAAGAGATTGATGGTGAGGGAGAGGAAAAATGTATAAGGAATCAGGGGATAAATATGTGTCTTATTTTATTACCATCTTAAATAATGAGAAACTTGAAAAGCATTCCATTGTGGTTACCTCGTATGTTTCCTTGGGCTTGGTGCTATTAAAACTCTTTAATGTTCCTAATGGCTTTGTTTTTTTTTTTTTAAGAAGCACATTTGGATTTCACACTTTATTATTTTCATAATCCTAAGAGTTGTGTTGCTTATTTTCAGGTTTACCAAAGATGCAGGCTATTAGGAACTACAGTGGAACGCCGCCCCCTGCTCTTCATGAAGGACCCCCATTACACATTCAGGCAGGGGATACAGTTGAACTTCTGAGAGGAGATGCACACAGTCTGTTTTGGCAGGTACTGTTCACATTACAGTGTTTTAGATTTAACAGATGATTTATTACTTCTTGGAAACTAAAGCTCTTGTCTTTAGAACTGATTGCATGCTTTCAGCTTCAGAAATTTTATATGACGTGAGGAAAAATATTTTTCATTAACCACCCTCAAATTTACCAATGCTGAAGTGGCAATGAGTGTTAGAACACTAAAGAAAATAGTATCTGTGCTCTGAATCAGAATTATCATTTGTATTAAAAATCCATGCGTTGACAGCCTTTTTTCCAAACCCAAGACTTTGGGTATGATCTGATTTTCACAGTTCTAACATATTAGCACTTTACTTCAGGGGAACTACCAACTAGCTTTCCAGAGGCCATTGCTGGCCAATTGTATCTACCCACAGTAATACCTGAAATTATCAGAGTATTTGCTCTGGGTATTATTTACAAAATAAGTAAATTGTGACAAGTGAGCGAGTATGTTGATGTTTGCTGGTGATGAAATCTCTCTTGTCCAGTTAGCCTGCTTTGGTTCAAGGGTTTTGCTAAATGAGGTAAATATGGTAGAGTGTAATGACTGAATAGAGTTGGATGGTAGAACATTGCTGTTCATTAAATTATTCTGTATTTTCATGCATATGTTAGAAATACCTCCCAACAGAAAAGAGTGGGATCAACAGAAAGCTTAGCACATGAGTGAAGTTTTCCAGGGGTAAAGAGAGAGCAGAAAAGGATTGTTGGATAATAATCCATCATATACGTGTGTAAATGGTAGCTACTTTGTTTGCACAAAAGCATCTTATTGTCTGCCATCTTGTTACAGAAGAATGCCCCTAAGTTGAACAGTTAACTCCAACCACATATCAATGTCTATAGCCAGTGGCTTTTCTAGAGCTCCAGCAACCTTCTTAAGTATCCTATGCTTCTCATACCTAATTCTTCCCAAAAAAGGAAGAGAATGACAGACTCAGACTCTAACTGTTCTATCCACTCCTGCATTTCCCATCCCAACCACAAAACATGCCTGCTTGTGTATACATGAGATTTGTCTTATTCAAGACTTATCTTTTTCTTGGATATTCCATCCTAACATGACGTCAGTTGGCTCTTGACCGCCACATTTTCAATTTCATTCTCCCCACTGGCTCCTTTTCTACAGCTTACAAATATGCTCAGGCTCCTCCCAGCGTAAAGCACATGTAACTCCACTTTTTGTCTGGTTATGTGAGTCTTCCACTCCCTCTCATCTTCTCCTTCTCCTGTTCCCGAAGCTGATGAGAAAGTAGTCTGCACTCAGACGCTGCCTCCTTATGTCCTATTTGTAATGCAGTTTCCTGCAGAAACTATTCCTACTTGGTTACTAATGCCATTAAAAAACAACTTTGCGATATATAATTAAATGCACATATTTAACGTGGAGTTGAATTTGATAAGTTTTGTCAAATGTACATGTAAGTGAAAGCATTGTTACAATCAAGATGATAAGATCAACCCCAGAGTTTTTGTTTGCTGCTTTGTAACCTCTTCCCCACACCCTTAGTCTCCCTTACGCCCTTTGTAACCTACTCCCTCATGCCCTTCCTTAACCCCACCAGGCAACCACAGTTCTCCTTTCAGACTCTGAGTTTGCATTTTTCAGAATTTTATATAGGACATAGTATAGTATGTATTCTTTTTTGTATGGCTTCTTTCACTTAACATAATTATCTTGAGATTAAACCATGTTGCTTTGTTTACCAATTAGTGAAGTGAAAGTGAAAGTCGCTCAGTCATCTGACTCTTTGCGACCCTATGGACTATACAGTCCATGGAATTCTCCAGCCCAGAATACTGGAGTGGGTAGCCTTTCCTTTCTCCAGGGGATATTCCCAACCCAGGAATCAAACCCAGGTCTCCCACATTGCAGGAGGATTCTTTACCAGCTGAGTCATAAAGGAAGCCCAAGAATACTGGAGTGGGTAGCCTATCCCTTCTCCAGGGGATCTTCCCGACCCAGGAGTCAAACCAGGGTCTCCTGCACTGCAGGTGGATTCTTTACCAACTGAGCTATGAGGGAAGCCACAATAATTCTATCATTTTTTAAAAGCACTTTATTGTCGTTTGATTGATATATAAAAAGCTATACATGTCTAATGCATGCAGCTTGAGTTTGGAGATAAGTATATATTCTTGAAACTATTACCATAATTTATGCCATAAACATATCCATCACTTCTAAAAGTTTTCTCCTATCTTATTTATTTATTTTGTGGTTAACAACATTAACATAAGGTCTACCTTCTTAGCAAATATTTAAGTATATAGTACAGTATTACTAACTGTAAACTCTGTGCTGTATAATAGAACTCTAGGACATATCCATGTTCCATAACTGAAACTTATATCCTTCGATTACTTCTGCATTTCCTCCTTCTCCCAGGCTTTGGCTACCCCTATCCTACTCTCTGCTTCTTTGAATTTGGTAATTTTTGATTCCTTATGTGAGTATAGCCAGGACTTGGAAGCAACCTAAATATTCATCAATGGATGACTGAATAAATTAAAAAATGTTATATAACATAGGGCAATACTGTTCAGTCTTTGAAAAGAGGGAAATGCTGCCATATGCAAAAACATGGAAGAACTTGAGTGACATAATGCCAAGTGAAATAAGTTCTTTTTATTGTTGTTGATTATTCTAGGTATGGGTATAGCACAATTTATCCATTAGCCTGCTGAGGGGCTTTCAGGTTATTACTGTTTGGGGCTGTTACAAACAAGGTGCTGTGAACATTTAAGTATAAGTCTTTGTAGGAACACATACTTTTCGTTTCTCTTAAGTAAATACTGAAAGTCAAAGTGTTAGTCGCTCAGTTGTCACGGACTCTTTGCGACCCCATGGATTGTAGCCCACCAGGTCCCTCTGTCCATGGGATTTCTCAGGCAAGAATACTGGAGTGGGTTGCCATTTCTTTCTCAAGGGGATCTTCCTGACCCAGGGATCGAACCCAGTTCTCCTGCACTGCAGGCAGATTCTTTACAATCTGAGCATGGGGAAGCCCTATGATACTGAATACTGAAAGATCATAATTAGATATATGTTTAATTTTTTTAAGAGACTACCAAACTGTTTTTCTAAGTAACTTTATCCTGTTACAGTTCCACCAGCTGTGTAAGATACTTCTAGGTGCTGCGTAGCCTCACCAGTTTTGCGTATGGTCAGTCTTCCTAGATTTGTTGTAACAGATGTGTAGTATCTTATTGTGGTTTTGATTTACATGTCCCTGACTACTGATATTAAGCATCTTTTTCTGTGCTTATTTACCATACATATAACTTCACTGATGTTCTAATATTTTGTCAAATTTTTTAATGAGTTGTGTGCTTTTAATCATTGAATTTTGAGTCTCATATATTTTGGATACAAATCCGTGATAAATTAGATTCTTTCCATATATTTTCTCCTACCCTGTGGCTTGCCTTTTTATTACCTTAATAATGTTATTCATAGAGCAGAAGTGTTTACTTTTGATGTTGCCCAATTTGTTAATTTATTCCTTTGTGAATCACACTATGAGCATTGTAAATATCTAAGAAATCCTTGCCTTCCCCAAGGTTACAAAGATGTCTCCCTGTGTTTTCTTCTAGCAGCTTTATAGTTTTAAGTTTTATATTTAGGTTTATGATGTTGAGCTATTTTTATATATGGTAATTAAAGAGGTTTTTTTTTTTCTGCATATGGATTCTGTGTGTTCCATTTGTTTGTTTCTTCTAAAATGATTTTATTTATTTATTTGGCTGTGCTGGGACTTCATCGCTTTGCAAAGGCTTTCTCTAGTTTTGGTGAGCAGGGGCTACTCTTTATTGCGGTACCCAGGCTTCTCATTGTGGTGTCTTCTCTTGTTGCCGAGCACAGACTTCAGTAGCTGCAGCATCCGGGCTCAATTATTGCAGTGTATGGACTCTAGGGCAAGCGGGGTGCAGCAGCTGGAGCTCGTGGGCCCTAGAGCAGCAGGCTTCAGTAATTGCAGCATGGGAGCCAGAAGCTGTGGTGCACAGCCTTACTTGCTCTGCACGTAGATTGCACGTATAATCTTCCTGGACCAGGAATCAAACCCATGTCCCGTGCAGTGGCAGATGGATTCTTATCCACTATGTCACCAGCACCATATGTTGAAAATCATTTCTTCACTGGATTGCCTTTGCATTTGGTAGAAAAGCATTCGTATCTGTGTAGCTCTGTTTATGGTATCTTTGTTCTACTGGTCGCTTTCTTCATCTGTATACCATTATAATGATATTTTAATTTTTGCAATTACTAGTAAGTCTTAAAATTAGTGTTAGTCCTCCACGTGTTTTGTCCAAAGATGGTGTGGCTATCTTAGGTGCTTCACATCTCATATGAATTTTAGGATGTCTTGAAAATTTCACCAATAAAAGCTTACTTGTATTTTGATTTGGATTGTATTTGTAGATCAGTACTGGAGAACTGACATTTTAACAATGTTGAATTTTCTGACTACTGTTCATAGTATGTCTTTCCGTTTATTTAGGTCTTTAGATTCTCAGCAGTTTTGTCATTGTCAGAGCAGAAGATATGTACCCTCTGTGTCATATTTATCTATGATTATTTCATATGTCATTTTGATGCTATTATAAATGGTAGTTTTAAAATTTTAATTTATACTGTTTATTGCTAATACATAGAAATAAATTGATTTTTGTAAATTGATCTTTTATCCTAAAACCTTGTTGAACTCACATTAGTTTCAGTAGCTTTTTTTCTATAGATCCCAGCAGATTTTTTAAAAAAGACAATCAGGTTATAAATGAATTCCTTCTATGTCTTCTTCCTGCCATGTGTTGAATCAGTTCAGTTCAGTTCAGTCGCTCAGTTGTGTCTGACTCTGCGACCCCATGAATTGCAGCAGGCCAGTCCTCCCCGTCCATCACCAGCTCCCAGAGTCCACCCAAATCCATGTCCATCGAGTCGGTGATGCCATCCAACCATCTCATCCTCTGTCGTCCCGTTCTCCTCCTGCCCTCAATCTTTCCCAGCATCAGGGTTTTTTCAAATGAGTCAGCTCTTCGTATCAGGTGGCGAAAGTATTTGAGTTTCAGCTTCAACATGTGTTGAATGGAGGTAGTTTTTTTTAAAAAAGTGCATTCCTGCTTTATTTCTCTATCTATTTATTTATTTACTGCACTGTGTGGCATGTGAGATCTTACTTTCCTGATAATGGATTGAACCTGTGCCCCCTGCATTGGAAGGCAGAGGCTTAGCCACTGGACCACCAGGGAAATCCCAATCCTTGCTTTATTTTTTATCTTAGGAAGAAAGCATTAAGTCCTTTACCATTCAGTTCAGTTCAGTTCAGTTCAGTCGCTCAGTCGTGTCCGACTCTTTGCGACCCCATGAATTGCAGCACGCCAGGCTTCCCTGTTCATCACCATCTCTCGGAGATCACTCAGACTCACATCCATCGAGTCAGTGATGCCATCCAGCCATCTCATCCTCGGTCGTCCCCTTCTCCTCCTGTCCCCAATCACTCCCAGCATCAGAGTCTTTTCCAATGAGTCAACTCTTCTCATGAGGTGGCCAAAGTACTGGAGTTTCAGCTTTAGCATCATTCCTTCCAAAGAAACCCCAGGGTTGATCTCCTTCAGAATGGACTGGTTGGATCTCCTTGCAGTCCAAGGGACTCTCAAGAGTCTTCTCCAACAC
>SJYT01083477.1:10514-29845 GCA_006410635.1 Cephalophus harveyi | reverse complement strand
TGGGGGCAGGAGGAGAAGGGGACGACCGAGGATGAGATGACTGGATGGCATCACTTACTCAATGGACGCAAGTCTGAGTGAACTCCGAGAGTTGGTGATGAACAGGGAGGCCTGGCATGCTGCGATTCATGGGGTCACAAAGAGTTGGACATGACTGAGTGACTGAACTGAACTGATAGTCTGTTAAGTGTGCATTAGCATTATGTTTAAAAAAGTGTTCATATCTTAATTAAACCTTAATTATTTTACTGCTAAAAAGAGGTATCATCTGAGCCTTCAGTAAGTCACAGTAGTAACATCAAAGGTCACTGATTACAGATTACCAGACAAATCTAATAATAATGGAAAAATTGGAAATAATGAGAATTATCAAAATGTGACACAGATGCATGAAATGAGCAAATGCTGTTGGAAAAATGGCACTGACTGAATTGTTTGACATAGGGTTGCCATAGACCTTCTATTTGTAAAAAAACACAGTATCTGCAAAGCACAATAAAGTGAAGTACAATAATAAGGTATGCCTGTAACTATTATGAATTTTGTTGATCTTTTCATAGAACCAGCAATTGGCTTCACTGGTTCTCTCTGTTATTCTTCTGTTTCCCATTTCATTGGTTTCTGCTCTGGTCTGGTTGTGTCTAGTATTTTTGCCTTAAGCATCTTTGCCACAATCATTTTTGCCTCATAACTAATTGGCCATAAGGCATTCTTGCCATAAAACATGAAATAATGAAAAATAAAATCTGTGTAGTAGACTCATGACCATACAATGCAAATAACTGATTTTATGTTGTGAGCTGTCGCTAAGCACTTGCTGGCATTCTTCTGTTCATTATATTCATATATACATATATATATACATACATTTGTTGATTTGTCCCCTTGTTTGGCATCACACTTTTTCTTTTTTCACTAAAATTTCTTCCTTCATTAGGAGAGAGATCAGTTTCCAAACAATAGGATGCATGTTTGTTGTACCTGAGGTTTATATCGTGAAAGCCTCTGAACTGTTGCTTGTTCTTGGTATATTGTCACATGTCTGTTGGCAGACATTCCAAATTTCTAGGGGAAATGTGGTTTCAACTCTTTACCTTTGAGATCCTCAGCCTCTTTCTCCTCCAATGTAGTGTGTTTCAAAATAAGAAACATCTCTTGGGGCAAATCAGCATCATCTGTCAGCTGGACAGGGTCATCATTAACAGTTGCTGATGTGTTAGAAAAGCTTAACACGTCTCAACCAGTTGAAACGCAACAGCCAAACCAAAAACTGTCAACCAATTATATTATCTTTGTCGCAGAGTTGCCTATGACCAGTTAGTTATGTGGCAAAAATGTTTACAACAAAAATGCTTACAGCAAACATACCTGGAACTAGTCTATTACATCCTTTCTTCTTATGATTTTGAATTTAATTTGTTCTTAGTTTTCTAGTTTCCTAAGATAGACTATTTGCTCATTGATTTGATAACTTTTCCTAATATAGGCATTTAGCACTTTAATTTTCTAAGTACTACTTTTGCTGTCTGCCTCCAAATTTTGGTATTTTTATTTTAAATTAGTTCAAAATATTTTCTGATTTCACTTTCCTTTCCTTTTTATGGGTTATTTAGAGGTGCATTATTTAGTTTCTAGGTTTGGGGATTTCCCAGATACATTTGTTTTTAATTTCTAATTTAACCATGTGTCATAAGAGAAAATGGGGCCTCCCTGGCGGCTCAGTAGTAAAGAATCTGCCTGCCAATGCAGGAGACATGGGTTCAATTCCTAGGTCAGGAGGATCCCCTGGAGAAGAAAATGGCAACCCACTCTAGCATTCTTGCCTAGGATAAACCCCTGGACAGAGGAGCCTGGTGGACTATAGTCCATGGAGTCACAAAAGAGTCAGACACAACTTAGCAACTAAACAGCAAGAGGAAATAGTTTGTATGACTTAAATCATTTTTAATTTATTAAGAATTATTTTATGGCCCAGAAAGTGGTCTATCTTGAGAGATGTTCTGTGTAAAACTGAAAAGAAAGTGTATTCTGCTTTTTGGGGTGGGATGTTCTACAAATGGTAATTAAGTCCAAGTCATTGGTAGTGTTGTTCAAGTGTTCTATATCCTTACTGACTGATGACATAACCGTCCAATCCATCTACCATCCTCTACTCAAGTCTGGCATCTTGGTATACTCTCTATTCGTTCCTTTCTCTTGCCCTGCTCCGTACCTCTTTAGTCATCAGATACTCTTTTTATCCTCTGACTAGCTCTCAGTGCATTTCTTCCTCTCTCCATCTGTCACTCTCTACTCTCCAATCAGCTGTCGCCTGACATCTGAGATCACCTTCTAACCAGTCTTGTCACCTCCAGAATTTGTCTTCCTGTTCCCCTCCCACCACAGCAAAGTTCAAATGCAGTTAATTACATAATCCCTTGCTAAAGTCCTCCCGTGTCTTCCTTTGACCATACTGACCCACATTTCTTAGTTGAAGTGGAAGTGTTTGTGAACCTGAGGATCCATGATCAGTACCGGCCTGCCTCTCTGATCTCATCTTTCACGGTGGCCCACGTGTTGTGTGCCCTCTGTCCCTACAGGACACCCCTTCCTGCCACTGCTTCAGCTCACTAGGAGCCTTCTTTGTGAAGGCTTTCAGGTCCCGTCTACCTTTGTTCTCCTAGCTCTGTTTCCAGCTGATTTGGACAGAATTCCCTCTTGTTGCACTAACAATGACAACAATAGCACTAATGACTAATGGTCATTAATCCTTTTTTTAATGTAAAGGTTAGAGTTCTAAGCATACTTTATGTATATTAACACATACAGTGTGAACAAAAATTCTATAAAATTAACACTATTATTTTCCCCATTTTATAAATGAGTGAACTAAGACACTGTGAGGTTCAATAGCCTTGTGGTAGGGCTTGCAGTTTTTTTCTTGGATAGCCAAGTGTAATGCACTGGGTGAAGGGAACTGCTGTAAATAGGCCTTCAGTGCAGGTATGAGGTGAGGAAGGAAGGGAAATATTCTATAGTCCTATGATTAGATCTCATTTTTTTAGTGAGCTTTTGCTCTGGATGATAAAGTTCACCAATGTGTGTGTGTGTGTGTATGTACATGCATACACATTCATAAGGTTTCTTTATCCCTGCTAAGGTGGAACAGAATGGCTATAGAAGACTGGAGTTGAGTATTTTTCTTCCCCAGGTTAGCTAGGCTCTGATAATACCCTAGCAGGTTGTATGCTGGTTGACAAGTTTCCTCTGAGGGCAGGCATTGTTAAGAGGGGAATGCCTCTTGCCCTCCCTCTGCATGAAGCCAAGAGGAATTTTCCTCCCATAATTCTGTGGGAAGCTGGTTGAGCTTCCTAAAGTAAGTTTTAAAATATGATGGGGTTACCCCAGGGGCTAGGCTTCTCGAGTTTTTTTTTAACTCTTAGGGTTGTCATGGAGAAGGCAATGGCACCCCACTCCAGTACTCTTGCCTGGAAAATCCCATGGACGGAGGAGCCTGGTGGGCTGCAGTCCATGGGGTCGCGAAGAGTCAGACACGACTGAGCGACTTCACTTTGACTTTTCACTTTCATGCATTGGAGAAGGAAAGGGCAATCCACTCCAGTGTTCGTGCCTGGAGAATCCCAGGGATGGGGGAGCCTGGTGGGCTGCCGTCTATGGGGTCGCACAGAGTCGGACGTGACTGAAGCAACTTAGCAGCAGCAGCAGCAGGGTTGTCAACAGTGAGCCACCAGCAATTTGTCAAATGTGCTCAGTCACTCAGTTATGTCCAACTCTTTTTGTGTCTCCATGAACTGCAGCCCACCAGGCTTCTCTGTCAATGGAATTTCCCAGGTAAGAATATTGGAGTGGGTTGCCATTGCCTACTTCAGGTTATCTTTCCGACCCAGGGATCAAGCCTGCATCTCTCGTGTAGGGAAGTGGATTCTCTACCACTGAGCCACCTGGGAAGCCCGAATTTATCATCTACAGTGCAGGTTTTTCTGCCCTGGCACTGGATCTTGCCGTAGTTTCTGCTGGTGAGTCTCTCCTGTAAGTGGTAACCTCTTGCATTTGCTTGTCTGTCTTTCTAGTGTTAGGGACCAAGGCTTGTCCTTTGCCCTCCCCTCTCTTAAGGATTCAAGAAGAGTTGTTTATTTTTCAGCCCATTCAGCTTCTTTATTGTTAGGATGGAGGGACAAACTGGAAGGCCCAGAGTTCTCTTACTAAATTGTATTACCTTCTGTTGTTCTTTGTAGATGATAAGAAAGGCATTATTGTCATTTTCTTTCAGCAGCCTGGAAACGTTAAGTGTTTCTAATATGATGGTATAATGGCTTTGGAAACTCTCAGGAGAAATGAGAACCACTGGATGACAAACTGTGTGTGTATATCTGTTGAGGGGAGGACATATGAGAGTAGTGAGAAAGGCTAATGTCTAGAATAGAAAAAAACAATTAGCCCAATTAGTTCAGTTGAGCAAGTGTGTAGTGAGCTAATACACAATAGTCAATAATAGTCTGGGTTGAGCCCAGGCATGAATACATTGTATGGAATCCCAGATAAATTTAATATGAACCACTGACCAGATGATCTAATTTGTAAGATTCTATGGTAGTTAGGGTATTATCCCCAGTGAACTATTGGGTCATTTATAGTAAGCTAACTTACATTTGGTGTTAAAATGAACTCAAGTGTTTTGACTCTGACAGTTACCAAATGAAGGGTGTAGTTTCAAAGAGTCTGTGTACTACGAAAATATGCTTGCCACAACCTTCACACTAACTATACATAGTTTTTTCTGATCCAGAAGGCTCTTCAGATCTTGCAGTGCCTTAAGACTTTCATGATAAAATCAGCTTTTGTTTTATAGGCTATACATATGAGAGGTACTATAGGACACTGGCCTGAATTGTATACTTACTCGGTGGCATGAATCTAGAGTAACATATTTTTTAAATTTCTGAAAAAAAACTCTTTGCTCCTGTTGGGTCTAATAGATGACTGGTTTCTAATCCTGTGTCCTTAGTGATCTGTATAATGGTCAAAACTCAGGATAAGGTAAGGTAGCTGGTTTCCATTTTTAACTTTTTGTGAATTAAATCATTTTGTTATAAAGATGTCTAGAGTTAAACGTTGAAGATATTAATCTATAATCTCTATTGGAATGTTACATTGGCTTTGCATTTGAATTGCCAAAATGTCGGGTTTTTTTTTTTTTTTTTTTTTACTAGTTAAGTGCTTTGGCTTATTTGGAAATCTTCAAGAAACTATGCTTTCTAAACTGTCTTTTCATCTTTTTTTTTTCAAGTGAGTTACTTCACTCATTAGTGTAGAAAGTTGGATTTTATTGTAGACTGTCATGTTTTCTACATACTCTATGTCCAAAGAATATAAATTATCCTCCACTATCTATCAATCAGGAACTTTTTGTTTGAATAGCTATTAGTCTAGTCTGTATTATTATTATAACAACAGTAATTTCTAGTGCTATTGAAGTGAGTGGGCTGTTGGCATTTTCATTATAACTTCTTTCAAACAATGAGTTGCCATTGAGCTATAAAAATGTTCTCTGTTCAGTCTTTGCATTGAAGGGATTCATTTTCACAGCCTTTTCTTTTTTGTTGTTGTTTTTTTCTCTTTTTCTTTCCGTGAAAGTTCTATAAAATTATCTTCAAGTGAAATGAATATAAAATAGGAAGTTGGTCATTTAGGGTATGTTCTCTAGTGCAGGTGTAAGGCACAGTTTTTACTGAGTGTAACATATGGAACAATCCTGATCGTGGCGTTGGGCTGACAGTAAACTTGTTGCAGTATATGATAATAGAGGCTTAATAACTGAGCACATCCTTCAGGCTGAAAGAGATTTTTCATATTGGGAACTTTATTTACCCAGAAAAGATACAAATTGTACTTAGAGAGGGCAAGAGTAAGAAACAGGCAAATAAATGTCCTGCCATGCCATCTATGGTATCCATTACAATACAGTGCTTTTTATGTGTTTTCTTCTTAGGATTCTCATTGTCTTAAGCTTTAGTCTGTGTCCTATATCATGGGGTTTTATTTGCTTCATTGTCATTTATGAATACCCAAGTGTTCCACAGGGAGAATTTTGTAAGCTAATTGGAACCAAAAGGCAATTATAAGCAGTAGAACTGTAATCAGTGTGCCAAAAATATATATTTTTATCCACAATGAAAGTTAAATAACCTAGAAAATAGTTGTGATACTTCACACTTACAAATCTTGCATCTACATGATCTTTATTCTAAGGAGTGAAAATGTTTTTACACGCATTCTGATTAATTCACAGAAATCTGCATAAAGAAGGTAAGTTTTAACTGTGTTTTTTAAAGGGCCAAACTCATTATCCATTTACAGGATGGCATTTGCAGAATTAAAATTAGACTCTCTTCCAGACTTCTGGTCTGCTACTTCAGTTCTATATGTTAGACCAGCCTTTGTTTTAGGAGAGTCCCTTGTAATTTTTAACACCTTTAAGGAAAACACATTTTTTAAAGGCAGTTTAGTTCTGTTTTGGTAGAACAAGCAGGAAACAAAACATTGCTCTATGTAGTTTTTGCTTTTTAAGTTGTTTTAGCTCTTTGCCTCAAAGGAAAGAAGAAAAAGTCAGAAAATAAGTTGAGCTTCAGGAAATTCTCAAGAGGAGGGAAGCATTTCTACTCAGACTGAGACTGGAGGCAAGGAGCCTGGAGTGGGACTGGCCATGGGCCACAGGTGTTAAATGCCCCTTACCCCTCCCCGAGCCCTGAAGACAGGGCGGCAGTGACTGCGGCACCTTGACCCTGGTCCTAGCTCACCTTGACCCTGGTCTTAGCTCACCTTGACCCTGGTCTTAGTTTACCTTGTCAAGAAGTTTTGCTTCCCACGTGGCTGCTATATTTAGTGTTCAAACATACAACAATCCAGGCGATATTTTTTCACAAGTTCATTTTTCTCTTGTTCTAACCTGAAAAAAAAAAAAAAAAAAATGGAGGGTTCAATTGAAGGGATCTTTTTCATAGAAGACATCCCTTCTCAAACCTTCGGTCATATTTTACCTTCTGCCTGAAATTTCCTTTTTACCCCCATTCTCTGAGATAATATTTCATTACCATCATTACTCAATTTGGTGGGTCACCTTCTCTGAACCAAAAGGGCTTCTTCTATCTTGTAACTTATCATACTGTATCCTAGTGGTTTATTTATCCTTCTCCCTGCCCAAAAAGATCTCTCCCAGAAAGATAAGAACCATGGTTTTCATATTCTCATCTCTAGTGCTTCAAATAAAAGAGGTATTCAGTCCATGGGTTTAGAATGAATAACTGTTTAGAGCTCTTATTTCCATAGTGCATATGTTATTAACTTAAATTACACTTTATACTGTTATTTGAAAAATATTCATCTTTTCAGATTTAAATTTATCTTTGTTCTCTCAGAATAGTCATAAAACTATTTAACCTTGTATCCTCAAATTTTTTACTTAAATAATGGGAATGTTAATACTTTAAGTGACTTATAAGGGTATTGCTACTGTAAAAATCACAGGGACTTGAAAGAAAATTGAAAAGGAGAGAAAGTATATTTCTGTATAATTGTTAGTGATTCTGAAAGATATGCTTCATTTTTCAGAAATGAAAAAATGCTTATCAGTTTGGTTTTGAAAAAAGTTTTTAAATTTCATCTTCCCCATATTTAATATGAAGAGTCCTCTGAATACACACAGGTTCATAGAAGACTACTCTGCTGTTCCAGTTTTGATATCCAATTCTTGAAATTCTTTTATTAGATATTAAATGTTTAACTTCATAATTAGACAAAAGCACAAATGATAAATTCTGCAGGAGGTAGCTAATATAAACAGGATAAGATGATGAGCTCTTTCTTCACAGCAGGTTTGGACTAGGAAGGCCTTAGATACATCAAGGAGAGTGGGAAGAAAACAGACTTTGCCTAGGGAATGGTGTGCTTACCTGTGGGAACTGTGGACCTTTTGTTCATTTTTTTTTGTATATTAATTTAATTGGAGGCTAATTACTTTACAATATTGTAGTGGTTTTTGCCATACATTCACATGAATCAGCCATAGGTCCCCCCATCCTGAACCCTCCTCCCACCACACCCCTCCATCCCATCCCTCGGGTCATCCCAGTGCACCAGCCCTATCTCATGCATCAAACCTGGACTGCCAATAGATTTCACATATGGTACTACACATATTTCAGTGCTGTTCTCTCAGATCATCCCACCCTCGCCTTCTCCCACAGAGTCCAAAAGTCTTTTCTTTACATCTGTGTCTCTTTTGCTGTTTCACGTATAGGGTCATCATTACCATCTTTCTCAATTCCATATATATGCATTATTATACTGTATTGGTGTTTTTCTTTCTGATTTACTTCACTCTGTATAATAGGCTCCAGTCTCATCCACCTCATTAGAACTGATTCAAATGCATTCTTTTTAATGGCTGAGTAATATTCCATTGTGTATATGTACCACAGCTTTCTTATCCATTCATTGCCAATGGACATCTAGGTTGCTTCCATGTCCTGATTATTGTAAACAGTGTTGTGATGAACATTGGGGTACACGTGTCTCTTTCAATTCTGGTTTCCTCGGTGTGTATGCCCAGCAGTGGGATTGCTGGGCCATATGCCAGTTCTATTTCCAGTTTTTTAAGGAATCTCCACACTGTTCTCCATAGACCTTTTGTTCTTAAGCCATCTGTCCTGTAACATAGAACCTGACCCAGACACCCTCTGAGGTCTGAAGAAGGGAGATAAGTGGAGTGGAGTTAGTGGATCTTTCTTCCCAGCACCTCTGCCTGCAATTTTAGTTGTCAGATCATGTCAAAAGATTCTTTTCCTTTGCCCTTAATTAGAAGGAGACTTTCTGATTCCTTCAAGACCACACAAGAATATTAACTATAATAGAATTTTCTAAAACTATGCATTTTTTTCTCCTGATCCAAAATTGAAATGTCAGGCTGGATCATAGTCAGAGGCAAATAGAACACAAAAGAAGTATTTTTTAAGAGATTCAAATCTTCTTTGTTAAGAAAAGTTGAATCCTAATATCAAAAGATGCATTGCTTTGGCATTATGAACCAGAGAGTAAACATCTCTGGGAAATGCTATTCTGAGGTCAGATTCCTTCTCGAGGGCATTTCTTTGTGGACTCTGAAACTTGGTTTAAAGATGGCAGTGACACCTTGTTAGGCAGTACTGGAGCAGTTTCAGGGTGCTTCTCAGGTGACCTTGGCTTTGCTTCTCCACTGTCTCTTATCACTTGCTCATCCCTTGTGTAAAACTAGGAGAAACTAAGGCAGAAGTGAAATTATGATGTGGGGATTGGAAGCTGTGTGATGAGTAGAGGCTGATTTGGTAGAAATATGTCCTGTAATTATGGGACCCTTATTTTGACAGGTGTTTACCTCAAAATATTGAGTTAAATCAGGGTCCCTAATTACAGAAAAGTAGAAAAAGGCAGAGTGGGACTGTAATAAACAAGGGAGGCCCAGGAGAGATGATTATAGAAGATAATAGACATTAGTAAAGGGCAGTAAGAAACATTTTCCCTGGGTGACTGCCAACTGGCTTTGATTGAATAGATCATAAACTGAGTTTGCAGGAATGTTTCCAAGTGTACAGACTGTATTGTGGGAACTGGCAAACCTGACAAAGTGGGTGAGGTTCTAATTGTTAACTCTCAAGATGGGCATTTTTGGTTAAGAGTTCTTATTGGTTCTTTTCCCATGGTTTCCAGTATAACCTACATTTGGTACAGGGCACAATATAGAGAATAACATTATTAAGGAAAAAGTCTGAGGAAATCTGTTTTTTACATTATTTTACCATCATAGAAGCTATGCTCTGTCAAAATTACTACAAGTTTGTGTCAATAACAGAATAGTGGGCCATCAATCTGCAACTGATTTGATACCATGGGGGGGTTTCCATAGAGTGTGCATGCCCTTAAGGGTTGGGCCATTTATCAAATTATAACATATTGAACTTTAATTATTCACTGCAATCTGAATAAAGGAATGTTATTCTTCATGAGCAAATCTTATATACCCTAGAAAACAGAGGACTTCAAAATGAGTCAGAATGAAAGTCATTAAGGACCTGAACTGTCTGTCCTCCTCTTCTATAAATAAGATCAGTTCAATTCAGTTGCTCTGTTGTGTCTGACTCCTTGCAACCCCATGGACTGCAGCACGCCAGACCTTCCTGTCCATTGAATTGGTGATGCCAGCCAGACATCTCATCCTCTCTCGTCCCCTTCTCCTCCTGCCCTCAATCTTTCCCAGCATCAGGGTCTTTTCAAATGAGTCAGTTCTTCACATCAGGTGGCCAAAGTTTTGGAGTTTCAGCTTCAACATCAGTCCTTCCAATGAATATTCAGGACTGATTTCCTTTAGGAAAGACTGGTTGGATCTCCTTGCTGTCCAAAGGACTCTCAGGAGTCTTCTCTAACACCACAGTTCAAAAGCATCAATTATTTGGTGCTCAGCTTTCTTTATAGTCCAACTCTCACATCAGGTGGCCAAAGTTTTGGAGTTTCAGCTTCAACATCAGTCCTTCCAATGAATATTCAGGACTGATTTCCTTTAGGAGAGACTGGTTGGATCTCCTTGCAGTCCAAAGGACTCTCAGGAGTCTTCTCTAACACCACAGTTCAAAAGCATCAATTATTTGGTGCTCAGCTTTCTTTATAGTCCAAGTCTCACATCCTTACATGACTACTGGAAAAACCATAGTTTTGACTAGATGGACCTTTGTTGGCAAAGTAACATCTCTGCTTTTTAATATGCTGTCTAGATTGGTCATAGCTTTTCTTCCAAGGAGCAAACGTCTTTTAATTTCATGGCTGCAGTCACCATCTGGAGTGATTTTAGAGCCCAAAAAGATCAAGTCTCTCACTCTTTCCATTGTTTCCGATCTATATGCCATGAAGTGATGGGACCAGATGCCATGATCTTAAGTTTTCTGAATGTTGTTGAGTTTTAAGCCAACTTCTTCACTCTCCTCTGTCACTTTCATCAAAAGGCTCTTTAGTTCTTCTTTGCTTTCTGCCATAGGGTGGTATCATCTGCATATCTGAGGTTATTGATATTTCTCCCAGCAATCTTGAATCCAGCTTGTGCTTCCTCCAGCCCAGCATTTCTCATGATGTACTCTGCATAGAAGTTAAACAAGCAGGGTGACAATATACAGCCTTGACATACTCTTTCCCAATTTGGAACCAGTCTGTTGTTTGTTCCATGTCCAGTTCTAACTGTTGCTTCTTGACCTGCATACATATTTCTCAGGAGGCAGGTCAGGTGGTCTGGTATTCCCACCTTTTGAAGAATTTTCCACGGTTTGTTGTGATCTACACAGTCAAAGACTGTGGCTTTGGCATAGTCAATAAAGCAGAAATAGATGTTTTTCTGAAACTCTCTTGCTTCTTTTGATGATCCAGTGGTTGGCAATTTGATCTCAGGTTCCTTTGCCTTTTCTAAATCTAGCTTGAACATCTGGAAGTTCACAGTTCACGTACTGTTGAAGGCTGGCTTGGAGAATTTTGAGCATTACTTTGCTAGCGTGTGAGATGATGAGTGCAATTGTGCAGTGGTTTGAGCATTCTTTGGCATTGCCTTTCTTTGGGACTGGAATGAAAACTGAAAACTTGGTGATTACTTAAAATTAAAATCACAAGAGAAGTATTCTGAGTAATAGCACCATACAAATTATATGCTCATGACAGCATTAGGCATCTTTAAAGAAATATTATTTTACAATGAACAGAATTAGTACTTTAATGAAAAGTATACTGGCTTCTTAAATAAGGACAACTTATTTATAAGTATAATTAAGTACAACTAGATTAAATTACTGACACATAGTATCCCTAATTAAGAATTTGTGGGTCAGATATCTCTTGGTAACAGCAATTGACTGGAAAACTGCAGGGACTTGGGAAAAGTGATAATATAAATAAAAATGCTTGGTAGTAAAAGCAACCTCAGAAATCTGTGGGTCAAAGTCTGTCATTTTACAGGTGAGACTATTGAAGCCAAGAATGATTAAATGACTTACCAAAGATCTGAAAGCCAGGAAGAGAATACTGGGCTCCCGACTTTCTATACCTATCAAATTATTACCGTAAATGTTTTATTTCTTCTGTTCCAAAATTCTACAAAACACTATAGAAATAACCAAATCAAAAGCTGGTTAAGATACAACCTGAATGGTATCCTTGAGACAATAGCCATATTATTCATTTTTAATCTCCTGGTACCTAGCATAGTATAAATACTAAGAAGCCAATATACTTTTCATTAAAGTACTAACTCTGTTCATTGTAAAATAGTATTTCTTTAAAGATGCCTAATGCTGTCATGAGCATATAATCTGTATGGTGCTATTACTCAGAATACTTCTTTTGTGATTTTAATTTTAAGTAATCACCAAGGATAGGAAAACATTCATCAGTTATCTGCTGCTGCTAAGTTGCATCAGTCGTATCCGACTCTGTGCGACCCCATAGATGGCAGCCCACCAGGCTCTGCCATCCCTGGGATTCTCCAGGCAAGAACACCGGAGTGGGTTGCCATTTCCTTCTCCAATGCATGAAAGTGAAAGTGAAATCGCTCAGCCGTGTCTGAATCTTTGTGATCCCATGGACTGCAGCCTACCAGGCTTCTCCACCCATGGGATTTTCCAGGCAAGAATACAGGAGTGGGTTGCCATTGCTTTCTCCACAGTTATCTGTTAGAATTAGAAAAACAAATTCCTATATTTTGGACCTTGCTAATGCTGATTTATTTGGGAGGCTATGTGGCCTCTCCCAAATAGGATTCTGTTTTTCTTTTCAGATTTTATATTGAGTAACTACTTGTGATTTTACTGACTTATATGCAGATCAGTTTTTGCTTGCTGATTTTTCTTTCATCAGTTATATTTTGATTCAGGATTGTACTGTGTAGGCTACCCAGTGGGACTTTAGTGGGGTGAGGGAACGCAAGATACACATAACTAGAGTGTTCCCTTCCCTGCTGGCAGAATTCAGGAACATCAGAAAATTCATCTTTTGGATAACAAGAAAAATGCACTGCAGTCTCATTTCATTCTGCTGTTATAATCATCTCACATCTAATAAGTTTAGAAATACAGCTTATGGCTTTTTAGTGAATTTTTTCTTAGCATACATTTCACAACTTTTTTAAGTTTTTGACACTTTTGTCTGCCAAAATTTCAGAGAGATAGTAAACATAAGCAATTTTGTGTGCACTGGTAAAACCATCAAATATAAAAGAAGCTTTTGTCATATATTTTGATAACTTGATGCAATTATAAACTCTTATAAATTGAGGATAAATTTAATTTCAAAGATCCTAGATCAAGATGCAAGGGTTTTTTTTTTTAGAGTTATTCAGAATTCTAAGCTTATCACAGCTATTTACCTGAAAAACTTCATGTTTACTGTTTATACATTGGACAAAAGTAAAAGACCCTGTTCTGACTGAGAAATTTTAAAAGCACCTGGTTTATGGTTTTGTTGTTCTATGTGTGTGCATGAATATTTTGGAATTCACATCATGATCATTCAGTATAACCATATGCAATTATGTTTGGCACATTTTCAAGGTGATCACTGGGAGGAAAATGTGTAACTTACCTTACTCATCAAATAAGAAGCAATTAACAATGAAAAAAAAATGTGTATAATTGCAAGAAAGCATTGAGATTAAGAACTGGATTCTCTGCAGTGTAACTGTTTCCTATTCAGGTAAAACACATGAAAGTGTGTCACTTGTGGCTTAGCAAACTTGCATAAATATAAATAAGGAAGATGGGGTTATACACAAAACCAGGCATTTCTGTTTTAATGTGAATAGGTCAACTAAACAATGAAAATTTAAAAGTAAAAAGATTGAAATAAATCAAAAAGCAATATTGTAGAAAAAAGTTGTTTGTTTGTTTGTTTGTTTGTTTTTAGCACTTACCAAGTGCTTTCACAAACATTAGTTCTTTGAACCTTAGAACACCCCGGTGAGGCCTGTGTGGTAGAGCTTGTCATCATCCTTGTTTTACCACTGAGCCTTGCCTGCAGTTGGGCAGATTCATATAGCAGAACTGGGATGAGAATGAGCTCTTCTGATGCCACATCCCTGCTGTCTGATTCTGCACTGCTGTATATCTAACTGATAACACTGGTGTGGCAGCAGCTAGGATCAGAGATTGCTTCTTACCAAAGGCCAGCTTCAGACAGGTTCTTTGTCGTGGTCTTCTCTCCTTTTCTGGTCCTTTAGTTCCATCTCAGGTACTCAAAAAAATGAAGGGGAAGGAAAAAAAAAAAAGCCTGTCAGAATAATTCCTGAAATAGTGCTTGCTAAAAGCTATCCATCCAATCAATAAACTAATTTGTATATTCACCTCTATTCCCATAATTTTTGGCCACCCTGTACATCTCTCCCCACCCCCACCAGATTGTGTATTTCTGACAATGCCTGGCCAGGGTGACAGTTGCTCTGGCCCTTATCCATGGGTGATGAATCGCCTAGTAATCTCCACACCACCATCATGCATACGTTGAAAGTGCTTAGAGCATTGTAACTTGGGAGAAATTCCAATCTTTCATAAATAACCATTAATCTATCCCTTTTAAGTTCAGCTTTCCAAATCTGTTTCAAATTGTTCAGTGCTATTTCCAGGAGTGCATTAAAGCTCCAATCCAGGTGGTATTAAGGGGATAAATGAGCCACAGGGAAAATACACTCTGTATTTTTCTTAAAGCAATTCTTTCTCCTTTGTACAAAGTTAGGAGCCAAGCAATTTACGATTAAGACTTCTGGAGGATATTCTCTATCATTTTCAGCCATTTTGTCTATGAGTTTAAAAAATGCAATTTTAGCTCTGCCATCCTAGCATACATTAACACTTTTCTCCATAGAAGTAGATTGTAAATATCACTTCTACCAGCATTTCTAAGTAGTTTTAATTCATTATGATTCACTGTAGTTTCCTTTTGAAGTAAAATGAAAAAACAGTTATAAGCGAAAGTCAGAAATAAATGTCTGAATATGCATTTATACTTGTGATCAGGCATATCAGAGAGAGTCATCAATTTTAGTTTTGATCCATTTTTATACAGGAAGCAATTTGTTTTTCAGGAAAAGGCATATTTTATGAATCATAATTTAATATTGTTTTGTGTCTGTACCAATTTATTTAATGAAAGTTATAAAGGTGCCTCTTTTCTTACCATATACAGCCCATAGCCTATTTTCTCAGGTACTTTCTAAAGAGAATATTTTCATTAGAATGGCCCATAGTGTACCGTCAGATTTACAAAAGTCCCATCACATAATGCAGAGAATGCCCTGTAGAATAAATGCATATAAAGATAGCACTGTCTGATACATCAGGTGACATATAACTGTAAATGTTTTCAAGTTGACCTTGAAGATGTTAAGGGACTCACCACAACAAATACCAGACAGGAGATTAACTAGAAGATGACTCCCTATCTCTGGCATTTGTAATAGGCATAAAAGGAATGACAAGTCAATTATCTGACCCAGAATAAAATGCCTGCACAGGAAAAGAAGGAGAAAATTCAGCTACATGTCTCTTATCAAGGTTAGTAAAAATTTCATAAGTAGATCATCACATGATGTGCACAAAATCAATGGCTTTGAAAATGGTTGATTTCATAGCTATAGTCCTCAGTTCCAGCCATGCACAGAGGATTGGCAGCTGCTCCGCCCATTAATATTAATGAATTATCAATGTACAGCCCACGCACAACCACCAGGGAACCAAAAATACCCCACCTACACACTATGTTTTCAGTCTTCCAAATGTTTTAGGATGGCTACTCCCTTAATAAGTAGAGAATCGTTAAGTACAATACGTATTATTTCATGTAGCTAAAACTGACATCTCATAGAAATTAGCAAGGAAATGTAACTTTATTCATCTGTTAAGGTGTGTTAAATTATCTCACTTCTTTTTCATTGAAGGGATGCCTGTGACCATTAAGGAAATGTAACCTGTACTGCTAGCACATTTCATTAAGAGAAAAATTCAGAATGACCTTAGTAGTCTGCTTAGTGAAAAATTCCTTCTCCAAGATCTCCACTAGTGTTAAATGCACTGTCCCAGAACATCACTGTCTTTTCTAAATTCTGAATTCAATAGAGTAAGCTCTGTTCTTTTTCTGATCTCCTCCCTCCTGATGGTTCCTTCCTGCTTTTTAGTTAGATTGATTTCTGTAAGCTCTGATTTCTTCTCTCTACATTTTCTTCCACAACATTCTTGCTCCTATGATTTTAAGTTTCCCCTCTGTATGATTGCCATCTAACTCTGTGTTATCCCGATGGATTACATAATCACCTCCTTGACTTTTCCCCCAGTCTTTAACTCCCATTGTCTACTCTTCCCCTATCTAAACCACGGGCAAGTCCTGAACACTGCAGTTAAATGATACCGCTAGCACCTGTTACCCTTCCTGCGGGCCTGTCTCCTTTCTATGACACCATTTTTTTAATGACATTCTCACCTACAAAGCCATGCCCATCTATAAGCCAGCTGCATATTGATGTCATATTATTCTAAAATATATAATCCCTTTACTGAGACCCTGTGGCCAGTGATAAATTTCAGATATCATAGTCAAGCTGGTTCCTTAGCTTTCTTTCTACTGTGCCCCTTTGTGAGTCTTACGATGCAGGGAGAAGCAGTGCAAAGCTCTGAAGTTAGATCATCTGAATTTGAGTTCTGGTTCTGTCACTTGCTTCCTTCACCAGGGCTTCCCTGGTGGCTCAGACAGTAAAGTGTCTGTCTGCAATGCAGGAGACCTGGGTTTGATCCCTGGGTCGGGAAGATCCCCTGGAGAAGGAAATGGCAACCCACTACAGTACTTTTGCCTGGAAAATTCCATGGACAGAGGAGCCTTGTAGGCTACAGTCCATGGGGTTGCAGAGAGTCAGACACGACCGAGCAACTTCACTTCACGTCTGTCACTTGCTAACTCTGTGATCATGAGTAAATCATTTAACTCCTCTGTGTCTCATTTCTCTCACCTTTAAAATAGGGATAGTAGTTGGACCTACCACAAAGGAGTATTTTAAAGACTAAATGAAACACTCAGATCAGTGTTTAGTATACAGTACAATAAGTGTTACTCATTATTAGACTCCGCTTAAAGGGAATGATTTACATTTCCCGTGCACATGCTATAATTTCTTAGCCTCAGGCCTTTCTCATGAGGTATTTTATTTTCAGAATATTCTCCTTTTCCATCTCTGTTTGCTTAAACCCTGCATATTTCACATTCCTATGTCCCCTTTTCCATGTAGCTTTCAGAAAAACCCTGAATACTCAATCTGTCTTTTGAATTTCCATAGCCTTTCCTGTACCTTTTTAACAGTATTTAGTCCTTTTGTGTGTGTGTGTATGTATGTTACTTGCTTAGTCGTGTCCGACTCTTTGTGACCCCATAGATCGCAGCCCACCAGGCCCCTCTGTCCATGGGATTCTCCAGGCAAGAACACTGGAGTGGGCTGCCATTTCCTTCTCCAAAAGGAACTATAGAAAGAAAGAGAGTAAAGATGCTCAGTCCTGTCTGACTCTTTGCGACCCCATGGACTGTAGCCTCCCAGGCGCCTCCATCCATGGGATTTTCCAGGCAAGAGTACTAGAGAGGGTTGGCATTTCCTTCTCCAATTTAGCCCTTTCTACTTTGTATTATGTGTATATATAGTTTCTGAAAATATAGGGGAAAACAAACACTGTCTTATGAATTTCTCTCATGGTCTAACCAAACATTAGATACTGTATTTGTTGACTGAATGAATAAATATTCCACGTGTTCACTTACCTTTTCCCTAATATGCAAGTGCAATTGCAGTTTGAGAACCTTGCCAAAACTAGTATCTTCTCTTTGCTTGGTTATGTAATTCATCTCCCTCTATCTTAATCCAACCCTTTCCTCTTCTCTTTTCTCCCCATACCTCTAACTGTTCCCCTTTTTCTGCTCCACTTACCTTTTCTCCTACCACTCTCCTTCCCTCATCTTCTCTTTTCTCTTCATCTTCCTCCTCATCATTGTCTTTAATTCTGGGTTCCTACTTTTTAAAATTTTCTCTACAAACTCATTGCCAAGATCTGTAAGAACAAAGGGATACTACTTCAAGAAGGAGATATTTTCCAATTGTTTTTTGTTACTCTTCTTTGTCAAAAATAATAGAGCATGTAGCATCCGATTATAATGCAACTTACTCATATGAGGTACTGAGAAGCAAGCAATTGTTAAATAGCAAATAAAAAGAGGCCCAATATCTAGACAAGGAGAAATAATCTCACAAGAACTTTTTAATTACATGTTCTGATTACTGGAGTTTGTTTTGAGTATGGTTTGTTTTTCTAGAAAGGGGAAATAATTGTGTCATGAGATTATTTTAAAGAGGAGTTTGACTAGTGGCCTCCAAGAATAAATTCTTTTCTTATTGTTAATTTCTCTTTCTTATTTACAATGCTGTTTTGAATTACAATCCATTTCTCCAAAATCTTAACTGTCCTCTTGCCTTAATCAGTATCCTGTTTCTCCTAAATTTGAAAATCATCTAAAATATCATATCTGTTTCCATTTCCACGTGTCTTGCAACGTTTCATCCTATTTGAGGAACATTCCCATGAGTTCTGTTAGGGATACAAATACCAGGGAAATCTAACTCCTAATTAATTATGAATAATTATTGAACAAAACCAATGTAATCTGCCTGTATTTACAAATGTAAATTTAAAAGATACAGTATGCATATATTATCTCTATTGTAGGATTGAGAGGTGTGAAGCTAACAAAATTGAATGGTAAATAGGAAAGTCAAAATTGAATTCCTATTTTATAATCATGATCTGAAGCCACATATAAGGTTTAACAATTTTATTATTTGTTAATGGTACCATATTTATTTAATTGGAAGCTAATTATTTTAAAATATTGTAATGGTTTTTGCCATACATTCACATGAATCAGCCATGGGTGTACATGTGCTTCCCGCCCTGACCCTCTGTCCCACCTCCTTCCCCATCCCATCCCTCAGGGTCATCCCAGTTCACCAGCCCTGAGCACCCTGTCTCATGCATTGAACCTGGACTGGCGATCTGTTTTACATATGATAATATGCATGTTTCAATGCTATTCTCTCAAATCATCCCACCCTCGCCTTCTCCCATAGAGTCCAAAAGCCTTTTCTTTACATCTGTGTCTCTTTTGCTGTCTCACGTATAGGGTCATCATTACCATCTTTCTAAATTCCTTATATATTCATTCATTTACTGTATTGGTATTTTTTTTTTTTT
>SJYT01083475.1:69225-119819 GCA_006410635.1 Cephalophus harveyi | reverse complement strand
TCTCCTTTGCTTTTCGCCTCTCTTCTTTTCACAGCTATTTGTAAGGCCTCCCCAGACAGCCATTTTGCTTTTTTGCATTTCTTTTCCATGGGGATGGTCTTGATCCCTGTCTCCTGTACAATGTCATGAACCTCATTCCATAGTTCATCAGGCACTCTATCTATCAGATCTAGGCCCTTAAATCTATTCCTCACTTCCACTGTATAATCATAAGGGATTTGATTTAGGTCATACCTGAATGGTCTAGCCGTTTTCCCTACTTTCTTCAATTTAAGTCTGAATTTGGTAATAAAGAGTTCATGATCTGAGCCACAGTCAGCTCCTGGTCTTGTTTTTGTTGACTGTATAGAGCTTCTCCATCTTTGGCTCCATAGAATATAATCAATCTGATTTCGGTGTTGACCATCTGGTGATGTCCATGTGTAGTGTCTTCCTTTGTGTTATTGGAAGAGGGTGTTTACTATGACCAGTGCATTTTCTTGGCAAAACTCTATTAGTCTTTGCCCTGCTTCATTTCGCATTCCAAGGCCGAATTTGCCTGTTACTCCAGGTGTTTCCTGACTTCCTACTTTTGCATTCCAGTCCCCTATAATGAAAAGGACATCTTTTTGGGGTGTTAGTTCTAAAAGGTCTTGTAGGTCTTCATAAAACCGTACAGCTTCAGCTTCTTCAGCGTTACTGGTTGGGGCATAGACTTGGATAACTGTGATATTGAATTTTTGCCTTGGAGACGAAGAGATCATTCTGTCATTTTTGAGATTGCATCCAAGTACTGCATTTCGGACTCTTTTGTTGACTATGATGGCTACCCCATTTCTTCTGAGGGATTCCTGCCCACAGTAGTAGATATAATGGTCATCTAGTTACATTCACCCATTCCAGTCCATTTTAGTTCGCTGATTCCTAGAATGTTGACGTTCACCTTTGTCATCTCTTGTTTGACCATTTCCAATTTGCCTTGATTCGTGGACCTGACATTCCAGGTTCCTATGCAATATTGCTCTTTACAGCATTGGATCTTGCTTCTATCACCAGTCACATCCACAGCTGGATATTGTTTTTGCTTTGGCTCCATCCCTTCATTCTTTCTGGAGTTATTGCTCCACTGATCTCCAGTAGCATATTGGGCACCTAATGACCTGGGGAGTTCCTCTTTTGGTATCCTATCATATCGCCTGTTCATACTGTTCATGGGGTTCTCAAGACAAGAATACTGAAGTGGCTTGCCATTCCCTTCTCCTGTGGACCACGATCTGTCAGACCTCTCCACCATGACCCTCCCATCTTGGGTTACCCTGCAGTCATGGCTTGGTTTCATTGAGTTAGACAAGGCTGTAGTCCTAGTGTGATCAGATTGTCTAATTTTCTGTGAGCATGGTTTACTTTTTAATAATATATATTGCCTATATAATTTTCAATCACTCTTTCAATATAGACAAAATTATCTGGATATAAAGTGTTTTATGTATTAAAGTATGAGTATTAACTTCAAATATATAAATTCCAAACATAAGAACTAGATAGAAAATTCTAAGGATAGATACAACAAATTTTGCTGCTAATTGACAATCTAGAGAATTCTCATATGGATGAGTCAACTTATATATATATGGGCTTCCCTGGTGGCTCAGATGGTAAAGAATCCAACTGCAATGCGGAGACCTGAGTTCGATCTCTGAGTTGGGAAGATTCCCCTGGAGAAGGGCATGGCACCCCACTCCAGCATTCTTGCCTGGAGAAGTCCATCAACAGAGGAGCCTGATGGGCTATAGTCCTGGGGTCACAAAGCATTGGACATGACTGAGCAACAAGGCACAGCACATATATACACATATGTATCAGAGGGATATGTATTCAAACATTTATTTTTGTCTCTTCTTAATCACCTCATGAGAAGAGCTGACTCATTGGAAAAGACTCTGACTCTGGGAGGGATTGGGGGCAGGAGGAGAAGGGGATGACAGAGGATGAGATGGCTGGATGGCATCACTGACTTGATGCACGTGAGTCTGAGTGAACTCCGGGAGTTGGTGATGGACAGGAGGCCTGCCATGCTGCGATTCATGGGGTCGCAAAGAGTCGGACAGACTAAGCAACTGAACTGAACTGAACTGAATCAGATAAATCAGACTACATTTGTTTGAAAATATAAATTAAATTCACCTTAGTAAAAAGGAGTGTTATGCAAGTTGCTTCTCCCACTCAGCAAATTTCAACATGTATAACAATCAATTTGTGTTTTTGAAATTCCTCATGTAACACTTCTTGTTGTTGGTATTAGATTTAGGCTTCCAAGTTGTATCATGTTAATAAAGTCTTAGAAACATTTGACTTCCAGATATGCCCATTTTTGGTAAATTTATGTTCTACATTTTGATTAACAAAGATGTTCTAAGTGTAAGTATATAACTGACTATTTGAATGTTCTTCAAATATTAAGTGATTGTTTTAGGGTCACACCTTGAAGTGAGTGTTATGACAAGGGACAAAGAAACTCCATGGAATCAGTAAAGGAGGAGAAGCATGGAGACAAGTAGACTTTTTGTTGTTGCTTTTCATAATGGATATGGTAAGTGATCACCACTATTGTTTTCCATTTGTGATGTAGAGACATATTAATTAAAGGCATAAAGACACAGTCTTGGTCAAATGACACAGACAATTTTCTTTACATTTGGCCAAAACCTCTGCAGTAAAGAAACACACAATACCAGGTTGTCCTTGTAGAAAGGGGTGAGTAAAAATATAACAAGAGAAAGAAAAGATCATGAATATCATTTTTTTGCTTTAGTGAATGATTAGAGGAAATGTATAGTTAGTCATCTCCCACTCTTTGAGACCCCATGGACTATACCCTGTCAGGTTCCTCTGTTCATGGAATTATCCGGAGTGGGTTGCCATTTCCTCCTCCAGGGGATCTTCCTGACCCAGGGTTTGAACCCAAGTCTCTTACATCTCCTGCATTGGCAGGTGGATTCTTTACCACTGCACTACCTAGGAAGCCCCTTAATTCATACAATAAATTCCAAATTTAAATGGCACCATCATATTTGCCTAGTAAATATCCAGAATGTAATCAAGAGCTCTAACACTGTTGTATCCATATTAAAGAAGAGGCATCAGTGGGAAGCTGAGGAAAGAAGCTGGACTAAGAGTGGGAAAATTTGAAATGAAATTTGTTGTATTAATTTGGAGGCAAAGCATTGTAATGAAGATACTGACATTGCTAGCCTTTATAGAACTAATTACTTTAATTAATTGCTTCTCTCTTATTGAGGTTTCCTTTGTTGGGGGCTACAAAATTTAATTCATAGGCCAGCATCTTTCTGTTACATTAATTCCTCAGATTCAGTCTTTTGATGTATTGCAATTTTCTTAAACTCCAAAATCTTTCAGTTATCAAAATGATTGCTAAGTAGCTAAATATTGCTTTGATGATTTCAATTTTAATGCTCTGGCTTAAATTTTGTAAGCAGTATGCTCTGCTCATCCCTCCATTCTATAAGAAAGCCAATAAAGCTTATGCGTAGCTTTTCAATCTACAAAACAGAATCTGTTTTCTTGACTGTCTCTCTCAACTATAGTGAGATCCAGACCAAAATATTTGAAGAGAATGTAACTGGACAGGATTTCTTCAAATGCATTAGCCTTGAGTTAAATATTTCATTCTAGTTGGTAGAGATAAGAATATTGCAGGTTCACAAAAGGTACCCGTATAATTGACTTTCTATAGACAGATATCAGGCTATTTTACAGTGTATGTAAATGTATTCTAATTTTTAAAAGAAAAACATAGCCCTCAGTTTAGGATGATGTAAGTACAGTCATAAGTGCTGACAAGGGAATGAGGACAGAAATTTGTCAAATGGAATAAGATAAATAAAAGGGAACATTCCCATATAGAGAAGGAAAATTTTAAGAAAGGGGAAAAAAAAAAAAAAACAACTTAAATGATGATATATGAAAGTGACAAAATGAGAGAAATAAACAAGATTGGCTTTTCCAGAAAAAGTATGACAAGTGATGAATTAAAATTTTGAGTGATGCCAACACCTAGTTAGTAGGAGGGATTTTTTTTAACAACTTTATTAAGATACAGTTTACACACTAGAAGATTCATCCATTTAAAGTATAAGTCAGTGACTTTTAGTATATCCAGAGTTTTGTAACCATCACCACAGGAATATTTTCATTATCCCCTCCAAAAATCTATACCCATTTGCTGTCATCCCAAAGCCCCCTTCTCCCCAGGCAGGGATTTTTTGATAAAACAGCTATCTCGTATTTATTTGCTCTCCAGACCAGACCAGCTTTCATTACATTCTTTGCTAAAAGAGCAACTCTCAACCAGAAGGAAAGATCAGTAGCAATCAGGCCCAGAGAAAACATGGTCCTTGTGCAGACAGGTATCCATCTACGAGCCTGGGCAGAAACTGAGTGTATCTAAGTTTCATTATGCTCAGCTACTATCATTTATAGGATATCTAAATTGATGGTACTCAATACATGCTTGAGGCTTCCCTGGTGGCTCAGTTGGTAAAGAATTCATCTGCAATGCGAGAGACCTGGGTCTGATCCCTGGGTTGGGTGAAAGAAATGGCAACCTACTGCAGTATTCTTCCCTGGAGAATTTTGTGGACAGAGGAGCCTGGAGGGCCACAGTCCATGGGGGTCACAAGAGTCAGATACAATTCAGTGACTAAACCACCACCACCAATAATTGCTTAGCAAATCAGTCATATTAAAATCCATTAGAGAGTTTGCTTAAAATATAAAATAAAAATATAAATTAAAGTGCTCACTTCAGCAGCATGTACACTAAAATCCTGGTGTGCCCCTCTAAAGCCCAGATTTGGGTCTTCCCTGGTGGCTCAGACAGTAAAGAATCTGCCTGCAATGCGAGAGACCCAGGTTCGATCCCTGGATTGGGAAGATCCCCTGGAGAAAGGAATGGGCAACCCACTCCAGTATCTTGCCTGGAGAAATCACATGGACAGAGGAGCCTGACAGGCTACTGTCCATGGGGTCACAAAGAGTTGGACATGACTGAGCTACTTTGACTCACTCATACTAAAATTAGAACAATACAGAGATTAGCATGACCCCTAGATAAGGAGAATACACAAATTCATGTAACATTTCATTTTTTCACAGATATATGCTTCTCTTCTATACATTAAATATATGGCATTCTTCATGTCAATCATACTAAAAAAGGAACTTGAAAATATGGATTATGCAGTATAAAGGCTAAATATTTAGTTTCAGTAAGTATGGAGTGGGGAACCTTGGAAACTGTATTTTTAAAGAGCTCCTTCAGTTCAGTTCAGTTGCTCAGTCGTGTCTGACTCTTTGCAACCCCATGAATTGCAGCACGCCAGGCCTCCCTGTCCATCACCAACTCCCGGAGTTCACTCAGACTCACATCCATCGAGTCAGTGATGCTATCCAGCCATCTCATCCTCTGTCGTCCCCTTCTCCTCCTGCCCCCAATCCCTCCCAGCATCAGAGTCTTTTCCAATGAGTCAACTCTTCTCATGAGGTGAGCAAAGTACTAGAGTTTCAGCTTTAGCATCATTCCTTCCAAAGAATCCCAGGGTTGATCTCCTTCAGAATTGATTGGTTGGATCTCCTTGCAGTCCAAGGGACTCTTAGGTGATTTTAATAATAATCAAGTTTTAAAATCACTGACACTTTATATAAATGTATAAGCTAACAGCTGAACTGTAAGTAAAACAGCAATAAAGTATATCAAAAACTAGTAAGAGAACCCTAGTGAGTAGAGAATTGCCCAGTGATAGAATGATCAGCATGGCATGGAATTAAGCTGAGAAATCTCATCTCTGTGGTCAAGAAGCAGTTCTTAGGCACAGGTTACTACAGAAATGTCTCAAAAGAAGACATTTCTGATGAGATGACTGGCACATGAGAAAGCACAGAGGTAGAATTAATTCAAAATCACGCCTTAAGATGAGAGTTTGATAGACTTATTTGTAGCAGGGAGAGAAATAAGTTCAAGTGAAGAGACGAGTTACAGGAAAGTCTGAGCTATGGAACTGAAGAGCTGTTTTCTGTAGATTAGGGAATTATACCATGATGAAAACAGCCTGAAGATCAGCCTTCAGTTAAGTTCAGTTCAGTTCAGTCACTCAGTTGTGTCCGACTCTTTGCGACCCCATGAATCGCAGCATGCCAGGCCTCCCTGTCCATCACCAACTCCCGGAGTTCACTTAGACTCATGCCCATCGAATAGGTGATACCATCCAGCCATCTCATCCTCGGTCGTCCCCTTCTCCTCCTGCCCCCAATCCCTCCCAGCATCAGAGTCTTTTCCAATGAGTCAACTCTTCGCACGAGGTGGCCAAAGTACTGGAGTTTCAGCTTTAACATCATTCCTTCCAAAGAAATCCCAGGGCTGATCTCCTTCAGAATGGACTGGCTGGATCTCCTTGCAGTCCAAGGGACTCTCAAGAAGATCAGCCTTAGCAACTGACATTATTAGCTAATAATTTCTTTTTTGATAAGAAATATTTCAAGAAATAAGACTAGGGACAAAATTGGAAGATTTCTGGAATTCTCACTAAGAAGAGCTAAAGAAGGCAGAGGTTTAAAAGCCTGCTACTACTTCCAACAATCCAAAAACATGAAAATTTAAATAAATGAGGTGCTTTTTTTCCTCTCTCATCCCATATATTTTCTAGTAGAGGACTTATGATGCTGGGAAGTGGTTTTTAAGTAGCAAAAAAGATGAATGAGTGTGACGCAATTGAGGGTATTCAGTTTTCAAAAAAGTTGATCATTAGTGTCTAAGAAATAATGCTTCAAATAGTCATGGTTTTCCCAGGGTCCTGTTGCTTTTAAAAACAAAGTATAAGAATGCAATAAGTCAGAAAGAGAAAAACAAATATCATATATTAACTCATATACACGGAATCTAGAAAAATGGTATTGATGAACCTCTCTACAGGGAAGGAATGGAGACGCAGACATAGAGAAGGGACTTGTGAATATAGTGGAGGAAGGAGCAAGTAGGATGAATGGAGAAGGTAGCCTTGACATATGTACATTACCATGTGTAAAATGGATAGCCGGTGAGAAGTTGCTGTATAACAGGGAGCCCGGCCTGGCCCACTGTGATGATCTAGAGGGGATGGGATGGGGAGAGGGGAGGGAGGCTCAAGAAGGAGGAAAATACATGCAATTATGGCTGAATCTCATTGTTGTACAGAAACCAACACAATTTGGTAAAGCAATTTCCCTCCAATTAAAAATACAGTTTTAAAAAATATTGCTCTGAATGTCCCATTTCTCTTAATGTGAGTTTTGATTTCATTCTGCTTATGCCAGTGATTCTAACAGCACCTCCCCCAGTGTACACTAAGTGACAAGGACACCTCCATTCTCACCCACTCACAGTTGCTCAATGTTCTGCAAACATATTTTTCATTGGAAGTAGCAGTTTAGAAATATGTCCAAAGGTTATAATGTCTTTCATAGAATTTTTTAAAAATAATTTTGAGATTTTAAAAAATCTGTTTGCCATACAATTAGCATGAGAATTATCTGCAATTACAAAGTTAACTCTTTTCACATCTATGTGTTCACCTCTCTTCCTAGTTTATGTCAAAATTTAATGCTATTATTATAGTCAAAAGTTAGCTTTTGTTCCTTTTCACCTAACAGTAAGTAATCAAAGCTTTTATGTTGTGATAAGGCCTTCCTATTTTGGTGGATGTGTAAGATAGATTCTACCAAGGCAATATATAGTATGTGTCTTCAGTAATCAAACATAGCAGTTCATCTGAAGTTTTATGAATATTAATTTTTGCTTTAGTGAATGATTAGAGGAAATGCCAGGTCAATCAGATCCAACTCTTTGCGTAGATCCACCATGGACTATATAGCCTGCCAGGCTCCTTTGTCCATGGGATTCTCCAGGCAAGAATATTGGCATGGATTGCCATGCCCTTCTCCAGGAGATCTTCCCAACCCAAGGATCAAATCCCCATTTTCTTGAGAGGCAGGTTCTTTACCACTAGTGCCACCTGGGAAGCCCTTAGTGAGTGATTGGGTAGCTGTGTGCAATTTTACTCTTTGTGTGGGAATTTCTTGGATGAGTCAATTACACTTGGTGTTCGAAACTATGAATCTTACATATCAGTTATGTAAAACAAATTATTCTCTGCACAAAAGAAAAAAGAGTTTCTAAGATTAAAAAAAAAAACCTGGAAAGACAGTTTTACTGTTAATAATAATAACGAACATTTATATAGCTTTCACTCTATGCCAGACACTTTCTAAGTACTTTTAAGTATGTTAAATTAAATCTAATCCTTGGGGAGCTACTCTTAAGCAACCTTATAGATAAACTGAAGCCCTGCGAGGTTAAGTAATTTGTCCAAAAGGTAACAGTGAGGAACCTGGAATTCTTTCCAAGGAGTTTGACAATTGAGTCTATTCTCTTAAGTACTTTGTCATCCTGCTTTGAGGTCAGTTAGAATATTCCCATATTGTATTTTCAGATTATTTCTTTCCAAATGCTTTTCCTGCTTATACAACAATACCTTAGCCAAGAAAGTTTACCAACTTATTTTATTTATTCTTTCACTCAACAAATATTTACTGAGTGTCTATTAAACTGATGACTGGAATTTCATTACTCTATTTTCATTCATGTGAGTTAAATGGCTACCTACTATTAAAAGTTGGAATACTATAACATTGATCTTTGACTTTGACATTTGGGTAGATAGAATCTGCCATAAGGTTCGGTTTTGGCTTCAATGTATTTCAATATCATTTTGAAACCCCTGAAATTGTACATGACCAATAAACTTATGATCTTTGTAGGTAATAATTACATAAAACTTCTACCAAAATATTGATAATTCAATCAAGACATGACCTGTGGGTTTATTTTAATATTATGATATTTACTTATGTGTTTTAGATATATCTTAGAGTGAAAAACTTGTTTGTCTTTTACAAAAACAAATCCAAAATATTGATATTTGCACAAAGTCTCTTAAATCAAGGAATCATGAACCCATTGTAGCTCATAAGCCCTGATACATCCAACTGTCTTAAATATATTTCTGGTATTAAAAATGTATGACATTTAAAATGGGTACTTTTGACTCATTTTGAAATTTTCCATGTTCATTTATTATAGTGGTGGGAGGTAAAAATAATAAAAGTTTTCATTTTTAAGCCTCACCTCTTTCTTCCTCAACTCTTGTCAGTGTTTATATTGCCTCTGAGAGTTGCATAAGAATAAAGGAGAGAGCATAGAAAGAAACACTGAATCCAGGAAACAGGTACCCAGCAAAACTCTTGATCTTAGAATTCAGAAATGGGATTTTAATTTATCTTAGAATTCAGAAGTGGGATAATTGTCATACAAATGTACATTTGTGAGTTTATTAGAATTAAAAATGAAATAATATTTTTCCTATCAGTCATAAATCTAACTTGACTGCTTATCTTGACAATGAGGCCTAGCTTTGAAAATCAGATTATTTGTAGGCACTTTCTAGAAATATAATTATGCAAGTCATAGTTTTGACAATAATAAAAAGCACTTTGAGGTTTTATATTAATAAAAGTATATTTAAATTAATATTTCAATTTTGCCAAAGTTATTGAGCATATCAGGTGATTCTAAGTAGAACTATAGCAATTAGTAACCATTTGTAAGTGCCTTTTTTGCAATGTTTCTAGACAATGAGAAGGAGAATGACTAATAACTGAGTTCCAAATCCTTTTGCAATTGACCTAGTTTCCAGTGGTGTGCTTTCAATAGAATTAAGGAAGTCATACTTGATTCATCAGCTGATAGGTAATTAAGCTCCAGTATTCTTGCCTGGAGAATCCCATGGACAGAAGAGCCTAGCGGGCTGCAGTCCATGGAGTTGAAAAGAGTTGGACATAACTGAAGCAACTGAGCACAGCACAGCACAGGTAATTAAAGTTCTTTTTCAATGATGATTACAATGTGACCTTTGGCTTATAACTTAGATAACTAAATATTCAAATGATGATGTTATAACAGAACTTCTTGTGCTTTTTTCCTATTTTAGAAAAATATTTATTTTATTTGGTTACCTTGGATCTTAATTGCAGCATGTGGGATCTCAGTTCCCTGATCGGGCATGGAACCTGGGCCCTCTATATTGGGAGCGTGGAATCTTAGCCACCAGACCACCAAGGAAGACCTCTATCTCTCTTTATGTGAACAAGACTTCTTGGTGCTTGCATAGATAGAATAGAATAAGTAGAATAGGAATGTTCTAGAATAGAAATATAGGAGAGTAGAACATAGGAGAATAAAAAACATAGCAAGAGGATAGGTAAGATGTGCGTCAATCTAGCAGTAAGTCATATTCATCCAAAGACACATGATCTGATTGGAGGACCCAGATGGATAGAATATACAATTAATGTGATTTAGAAATGACTTTCAAACAAAATTTTTCTTGTGTTTAATATTATTGAAATTATACTAGCTATATATAGTTTTGATAAAGAATATATTGACCATACTTATAATGATAGCTTGATCTAGAAAAATCTATTACTATTCAGAAATCTATTACTACAAGAACGTCTTTTATAGTTTCGATTACCTTTAGTTTCAGAAATGTATGATAGAGTGATCTTTAAAATATATTGAAGCAGTACTTCCCCAGTGGTCCAGTGGTTAAGACTTCACCTTCTAACACAGCGGGTGTAGGTTCAATCCCGGGTCAGGGAGCTAAGGTCCCACACATCTTGAGGCCAGAAAAATGTATAAAACAGAAGCAATATTATAAAAAATTCAATAAAGACTTTAAAAATGATCCACATCAAAAAAATCGTTTAAAAAATAAAATATATTGAAACATAAAATAACAAGGTAAAATTATGTGGGAAATAAGAATGGAAATACAAGATTGAGTAGAAAATTCACATCAGGTAGACAAAGCATTGCAGTTTCAGCTTCAGCATCAGTCCTTCCAATGAAAATTCAGGGTTGATTTCTTTTAGGACTGACTGATTTGATCGCCTTGCTGTCCAAGGGACTCTCAAGAGTCTTCTGAGATGTGTATAAGAGACAGCAGTATTTACATTTCACTGAATACATTTTCAAAGTGGTATTTCACTTTATTTTTAAAATATCAGTATTTATATTTTTTGTTATCTTACTCATGATGAGAAGTTTTAGAAGCTAAGCATGTGTGAAAGGTTACGTGCTTAATAAAATTCTTTTGGGAATATAAGGAGGGAAAAGATTGAAGACCACAAAAATATGTAACATAAGCATTAGCAGAGAATGTGGAGAACATACTGTTTATGCTCTATGATAAATATTTTAAACGTATCTACTATCATTTTCAATTAAAAATCACAACAATAAAGTTATATAATACTTCAGATTTATTCTTCTACTCTAGAAATTTAAACTGTAATGGTGATTTTGCTTCATCAAAATGTGGATTTTTATATATAGTCATTAGGCATTTGGCCAAAGTAAGGGATTGGTATATATCCAAAAAAGTATAATTATGCCTATGAAAAGTTACTTGGAGCCTTCCTAAAAATCATTTATTATCTATTGTAAGTTTACTGTATTCCATATTAAGCTGGCAGAGAATGGAGATATTTATTTATGGCAGTGTAGGCATGCAGATTGGAAGTGGAAAGAGCATAGTTTCTAATGAAAAAAGAAACCAAATGAAGCTGAAGAGTTTTATCTTCATTCGGCAAACATTTGCCAGGTACCAAGGCCTCACACAATGTATTATTACAGTTTATTTAACCTAGCATTATATCAATCATAGTTTATTATCATCATTGGAATTATATTTTTTTAATTAATCTTTATTGGAGTATTGTTGATTCATAATGTTGTATTAGTTTCTGTGTACAGCAAAAGTGAATCAATTTTACATATACATATATCCACTGTTTTTTAGATTTTTTTTCCCCATATGGATCATTACAGAGTACTGAGTAGAGTTCCCTGTGCTACACAGTAGGTTCTTATGAGTACCTCTCTTAGATATAGTAGTGTGTATGTCAATCCCAATCTCCCAGTTTATCCCTTCCCCCTCTCCCCGTGCTGTCCCCCTTGGTAAATTTGTTTTCTACATCTGTGACTCTATTTCTGTTTTGTAAATGAGTTCATTTGTACCAGCTTTTTAAAGATTCTAAGCTTATTTTCTTAGATGAAATTAATTAATTGGCTTTATATTCTAGATGTTAAATGAACTAAGAAACTATAATAATGTATTACATGGGTTCATTTTCTTTCTAAATAAATATAAAAGTGAAAACTAAGCTTTCAAACAATAGAGAGATTATCTTTATATTTATTTTATTTAAAATTCTGGGATAAATTTTCCTTTGTTTCATTAATGAACTCTATTGGTTAATGCTCAGGGAATGTGTGCTGTTCCCTGGATTTCCAGGAAAAGATCTGTGTTATGTATTTACATAAGTAGTTCTTAATTTCATCAAATCATATCATTTATTTTGATTTATTTCCTTAAAGACGTTTAAAGTTGCTGATTAACAACCACAACTAATATAGTCTCAACATGCTATTTTTCATGCCCTTTGAAAATATGAGCAAGTGGATGGAAGTGATCTGCAATTGATTTTTTTATACTGGAAGTAGTTAATATGTTACAAAAATAAATGGTTAGCCGTTTACTTTCACTACCCATCAGGTAAAATAAAAACCAGGGATTCTGGAACGAGAACAGAGTTCAAGAAATCAAGGACTCAGACTCCCGTTCTTTTCTGTTCCTCTCTACACCATGAGGGGACATCAGCTGCCTAATCCAGTCTTGATTCTGCTTTTCTTGCTCCTTCCCGGAGATGCTTCAGCTACCTCCAAACCGTAAGCAACATTTCCAGAAAATTCTATTGCCCTCCTCTCTCCCATTCTGTTATCCATTTCTTGACATCTGTCTTTTTATTTCCTAATTCTCTATGAAATTATCTGCTGTTGAAAAGCATTGAAAAATGATTACCACAGGTGGTAAAAGGTATACTCCCAGTTCTAGAAAACTCAGAGACACAAGGTGTCTCTTGTGAAATATTTGTGAAACATTCACCTGCCAAGATTCACCAAATAAAAATACATAATTCCTACCAAAAAAGGAGATAAATTCTTTACTGGCTAATGAAAAAGGCTTGTGAAAGTGTCTTGTCTTTGCCATTGCAAAGTGACATAGTATCTTTATCTCCTCCAAGTCATGGGTTCGCAAGATGGATGAGACCTAAAGACAAGCCAGGATTTGTGTGTCAAGTCACTCAAAGTGAAAGTGAAGTTGCTCATTCGTGTCCAACTCTTTGCGACCCCATGGACTGTATAGCCTATCAGGCTCCTCCATCCATGGGATTTTCCAGGCAAGAGTCCTGGAGTGGATTGCCATTTCCTTCTCCAGGAGGTCTTCCCGACCCAGGAATTGAACCCGGATCTCGTGCATTACAGGCAGACGCTTTACTGTCTGAGCCACCAGAGAAGCCCAAGGGTTGAGTCAAGTCACTCAATCCTTCATCAAATCTTTAAAGGCTAGCATTAGACTTTGAGAACATACAAATCAACAAAATGTGGGCTGTGACCTCAGTACCTCATAGTATAAAAGACAGCGAGAGAGATGGTGCACAGAGAATGAAATAAAATGCAAAAACAGAACCAGCATTCTGTGGAAATTGTTGTTGTTCAGTGGCTAAGGTGTATGCAACTCTGCGACCCCATGGACACTTAGCCCGCCAACGTCCTCTGTCCAAGGGGATTTCCAGGAAAGAATACTGGAGTGGGTTGCCATCTCCTCCTCCAGAGGACCTTCCTGGATCAGGGAACAAACCCCATCTCCTGAGTCACTAGGGAAGCCCTCCGTGGGAATACTGACAAATAATACCTAACTCCTCATGGGAACTTATATAAAGGAAGGGGCGTCACCAAAGTCTACATAAGGAAGTTGTTTTTGAGATGAGTCTTATGAAGCAACTAGAAGTTTTCTAGCTAGACCAGGACACTTCAGATAGATCGACAAGCATGAGCCACCAGAGCATCACAGAGTCCAGTATGTTTGGGCTTTTCTAAATGATAGATAAACAGCAACAGAGGAATGATATTTTCTTCCGGGTGTACATGTAATACATCTGACGATTAGCCTAGTTTGTCTTCTATCTGCAGAGAGTGGAAGAAAAAGAAGAGCTAAAGTTGCTTCTGAAACAGTATTGAAAATAGATTCAGTTCCTCTCAATAAATTGTTATCTCTTTAATGTTTCCTGGAACAAAGTGACTTGTGATACCATCATACGAAACCCAAGACCACACACAGACAGATTCTCTTACTGGTTTCAATAATGATTAATTGATTAATAATATTGTTTGTATACAACACACATATATATTGTGAAAGGATTTTCCCCATTGACCTAACTAATCTATCACATAGATTAATCTAAAGATTTATCTAGCACATCTGTCTCTCAGCTATCTACTTTTGAGGGAGACATAAGAACATTTAATTTCTGAGCTCTGAGCAAATTTCAGTTATATAATACAGAGTTATCAGCCATAGTCACCATGTTAGATTTATATCTTCAGCTCTTATTACCTCATAAATGAAAGTTTATGCCCTTTTACCAACCTATTCCTGTTTCCCTCTACCTCCCAGCCACTGGAAAGCTCTTTTCTACTCTATGTTTCTAAGTTTGACTTAAAAAAAAAAAAAATTCCACATGTAAGTGATACCAGGCACAATTGTCTTTCTCTGGTTTATTTCGCCTAGCACTGTGCCCTCAAGGGCCATCTATGTTTTCACAAAGGGCAGGATTTCCTTCTTTTTTTAAGGTTGAATAATATTCGTGTGTGTGTGTGATCACATTTTCTTGGCTCATTGAAAATTTCTAATTTAGAAAATTATCTCTATCCAAAATGTATACCAACTCATGGAGTGCTTATCCATAGCTTACAAATAGGCTTGCTAATGTTGTAATGGTGACTATTTCCACAATACTGGAGAAATGTATGGGTGTTTAACTTGGTAGGGGGGGTTTTGAGTTTCTAAGGTCTCTGGATTGGCCTTTGAAGAATATACTCCTTGCCACTCCTGCTGAAATCTAACTCGGTCCTGTGACTGATGAAGATAGCAAAGATTATCTAGAAAACAGCCACAATAACCCCTCCATGGCTGACCCAGACCCCTCTTCTCCAGACAGTACCTGGTGCTGGTCCCATCACAGCTGTATGCTGGTGTTCCTGAGAAGGTCTGCGTCCTGCTGAATCACCTGAATGAGACAGTGGCACTGACAGTAACTCTGGAAGATGGGACGCGGGGCAGGAATCTGCTCACAGACCAGGAGACGAAAAATTCCTTCTACTGCAGCTCCTTCACGGTCAGCATTCCTCCTTGGGGGAAAGGAAATCATTACAGAGAGAGCACATTAGTTGATGCCTTAGGTTCTGACCCTCAACAATTAAAAAACCTCAGTTTGGTGCTCTGTGATGACCTTAATGGGTGGGATAGGGGTGGGAGGGAGGTTCAAGAGAGAGGGGATATATGTATATATATATATATAGTTGATTAACTTTGTTGCCCAGCAGAAACTAACACAACATCATCAAGCAATTATACTCCAATAAAAAATAAAATACAAAAAAGAAAAATGAGTACAGAGTGAATTTCAAACAAGTCTAAAGATAAAAGTTCTACTGAATATACTTTCATAATATTTACAAACAGAACTGGTACAATATACAAAAGATAAGAATGGTTATAAGAAGGATTTTGTTTGTTCTTAAAGCAAACTTTGAAGGTAAATCATGTTCATGCCTTTATAGATACAAACACAGATTCATAAAATTTAGTGACTTATCTAAGATCTCCCAGATGGTTGATGTTCAATGTACTGTCCTTGTAACCTTTTACTAACTTTAAGTATTAAAGTTAGTTAATATAAAGTTAGTTAATTAAAGTTAGTTAGTTGGTTAATCATACCAGCTTACTACCAATGATAATATACAGTGCTACTTTTGACTGTTAGAAAATAAATTTTAAAAATTATTTTAATACTGCCATATTACTGTCAAAATGAGAACTTATTTCCTTCATTGTCATGACTAGTTCAAGAATTATTTCATTTTTATTGCAATGACATTTCTTCTTTAATCAATTCAATAAATTGCTGCCTTCATGTTACACATTCATCAGTTCAGTTCAGTTCAGTCGCTCAGTCGTGTCCGACTCTTTCTGACTCCATGAATCACAGCACGCCAGGCCTCCCTGTCCATCACCAACTCCCGGAGTTCACTCAGACTCACGTCCATCGAGTCAGTGATGCCATCCAGCCATCTCATCCTCTGTCATCTCCTTCTTCTCCTGCCCCCAATCCCTCCCAGCATCAAAGTCTTTTCCAATGAGTCAACTCTTCACATGAGGTGGCCAAAGTACACACTCATATTAATCTATAAAGCAGGGGACATTCCATTTGACCCTGAAAAAATGAAAGTGAAAGGATCTCTTTCTCAGTCATGTCCAACTGACTCTTTGTGACCCTGTGGTCAGTAGCCCACCAAGCTCCTCTGTCCATGGAATTCTCCAGGCAAGAATCTTAGAGTGGGTAGCCATTCCCTTCTCCAGGGGATCTTCCTGACCCAGGGATCGAACCTGGGTCTCCTGCATTGCAGGTGGATTCCTTACCATCTGAACCACCAAGGAAGCCTAGCCCTTACTAATTTCCATGGGACTAACCAGAGAAATGAGAAAGTCACAAAAGCTGAGACATTCAGAAGTGGATCTGGGCAGATACTTCAGCTCATTTCTGTTTTACAGATTCCGGCGTCTTTTCCCTTAGCATTCATAACTGTACAGGTGCAAGGGCCAACCCAGAACTTCATAAAGAGGAAGCGGATGTACATTACAGAAGCAGAAAGCCTAGTCTTTGTCCAGACAGACAAACCCATCTACAAGCCAGGACAAACAGGTATAAGGAACCAAACAAGCAAATGCAATCTGAAGGGTTGGAGGTGTAGTTCTCTGTTACCTTTTGGAAATCCTGGCACATTGTTATCTGTGTTACCACCCTGAATTTCCACTGGAGGTTTTCATGAGAAAAATCTCTGTGTTTCAGTGAACTTCCGCATTGTCTCTGTGGATGTCAACTTTCACCCTTTGAATGAAACTGTGAGTCTCATAACAATGGCTATTTGTTGTTGTTCAGTCACCAAGTTGTGTCTGACTCTTTGCAACCCCATGAACTGCCTCACACCAGCTTCCCTGTCCTGCACTAACTCCCAGAGTTTGTTCAAGTTCATGTCCATTGAGTAAGTGATGCTATCTAACCATCTCCTACTCTGTCTCCCTCTTCTCCTTTGCCTTCCATCTTTCCCAGCAGTAAGACTGCCAGAAAAAAAAAAAAAAAACCCAAAAGGTAAAACCTGTTCTTTGGAGAACCTGAGACCAATATCAGATACTTAAATCTACCACAGAAAGTTCTCCAAAGTATATGGCTACTGGAGGATAAGGGAGATAAGTTCATCAACTACGTTCCGAAAGTTAATTAAATATTCAGTTGAAATTATCTCCTTAAAGACTCAATTATTCTAATGGACAAGAAATTAGGTGCATTTGATATCTCTCTTAAGAGAAATGGAGAATTTTTCACAGATAAAAGTCAACTACAAAATAAAACTCATTATTTGTATCTTTTTACACAAGTCTAGGTTACATTATTTCATAAAAGGAAATCATTATTTCTTTTCTGTTTGGTCTTTTTTTTAAGAATGGTTTTTTCCTTCTCTTTTAAAAAAATAAATTATCCATTTTGGGCTGTCCTGGGTCTTTGTTGCTGCTCAGACTTTTCTCTGATTGTGGAGGGTGGGGGTTACTCTCTAGCCGCAGGGCACAGGCGTCTCATTGTGGTGGCTTCTCTTGTTGCAGAGCACAGGCTCTAAGTTCCATGGGCTTAGCAGTTATGGTTCCCAGGCTCTAGAGCACAGACTCAATAGTTGGTGCACACAGGTTTAGTTGCCTCACAGCATGTGGGATCTTCCCAAATAAGGGATAGAAACTGTCACCTTCACTGACAGGTGGATTCTTTACCACTGAGCCGTCAGTGAAGCCCCCGTGATTTCTTCAGAGACTATGTCCCAGACCAAACATATGAAGTGTAATGACCCAAACAGGGCTACGTTTCCTCATCCAGACAAGAACTGAATAGGCTCACTTCCTTCTGGTCCAAATACTGTTTTAATGCTGGTGTCACAGTTTTGTCTTTTTATACTCTGTCTCACACTCACGCTATTTGTTTTCTTTTCAGTTCCTGATGGTTTATATTGAGGTAGGTAATATCTTGTGTCTCTCTCTTGGGATGAGGACTCACTGTGAGTTATATTAACTTTCCTCTTTCCACTTTCTCCTTCCCCACTGGCACCTCTTCAGAACTAAATACTGTTTTCCCTGTCTCTCATAAATCCTGGGGAGAGTGGATAAGATGTCAATGAAGGAACAAAAATACCCTGAGATGATGCAATGTAGTAGGTCTTCCAATATTTCTGACTGAGATGGGTATGCATAATCACAAAAAGAGGTACTATCACCTGTCATATCTCAGCTAGGCAAGTTGCCCTTTGCTCAGTCTAGAATTCTTAGAAACCTTTGCTAATACCTCTGGTGCCAATTTACCAACCAGCTAATTAGCCTGCTTCCCATGTCACCCTCCCTGAAAAGCTGTCCTTCTACTCAAAACTATATATTTCAATTACTTCAATATACTTGTGATGCTTTTACCTATAGAACCCCAAAAGGAACCGGATTTTCCAATGGCCCAGTTTCAAATTGCAAGGGGGACTCAGTCAGCTGTCTTTCCCACTCTCAGTGGAGCCCACACTGGGTCCCTACAAGGTGGTACTGCTGAAGGAGTCTCGGAAAAAAATAGAGCACTCTTTTGAAGTGGATGAATACGGTAAGAATTCCACACATGTCAAACGCATTTATGACATTAAAGAACACAAGATTGGATCATTTTTATATGTAATGGCAAGCAAAAACCTAGCATATAACAATCAAAAAGTAGCAAGAATTTTTATTTATCTAAATATTTGCCAAACATTTCATGCACTATCTCATTAAATCCTTATAATAGCCCTCTGAGGCAAATACTATACCATGTCTATTTTACAAATGAGTATATTGATACTGCTGCTGCTGCTGCTGCTAAGTCGCTTCAGTCATGTCCAACTCTGTGCTACCCCATAGATGGCAGCCCACCAGGCTCCGCCGTCCCTGGGATTCTCCAGGCAAGAACACTGGAGTGGGCTGCCATTTCCTTCTCCAATGCATGAAAGAGAAAAGTGAAAGTGAAGTCATTCAGTTGTGTCCGACTCTTAGCGACCCCATGGACTGCAGACTACCAGGCTCCTCCATCCTAGAGACGTTAAAAATTTACCAAAATTATGGAGCCAAGAAGCATAAGAGATTTTAATAGTTCTAACTGACCCTATTCAAACATAAATTGTTAACCAATATATTGTGTTATCTACATGCATTTCTTGATCTATATCTTGTAACAGGATGTATTTTCTGGGATTACATCCTTGCTGTCTGTAACCTACTTGTAATTTACACTAATAATAGTTCTCAGACATTGAAACCATCTTATTAGTTATCAATTACGTAGAATTTCTAATGTAAGTTAAATACATCATGCTGTGGATAAGGAGTTGTTGTTGCTCTACTGCTAAGTCATGTCCGACTCTTTGTAACGCATTGGACTGCAACATGCCAGGCTTCCCTGTCCTTCACTATCTCCTGGAGCTTACTCAGACTCATGTCCATTGAGTCAGTTCAGTTCAATTCAGTCGCTCAGTCATGTCCGACTCTTTGCGACCCCATGAATCACAGCACACCAGGCCTCCCTATTCATCACCATCTCTCGGAGTTCACTCAGGCTCATGTCCATCGAGTCCGTGATGCCATCCAGCCATCTCATCCTCGGTCGTCTCCTTCTCCTCCTGCCCCCAATCCCACTGCTTCTGTTAGTTCCATACCATTTCTGTCCTTTATCGATCCCATCCTTGCATGAAATGTTCCCTTGGAATCTCTAATTTTCTTGAAGAGATCTCTAGTCTTTCCCATTCTGTTGTCTTCCTCTCTTTCTTTGCATTGATCGCTGAAGAAGGCTTTCTTATCTCTTCTTGCTATTCTTTGGAACTCTGCATTCAGGTGCTTATATCTTTCCTTTTCTCCTTTGCTTTTCGCCTCTCTTCTTTTCACAGCTATTTGTAAGGCCTCCCCCGACAGCCATTTTGCTTTTTTGCATTTCTTTTCCATGGGGATGGTCTTGATCCCTGTCTCCTGTACAATGTCACGTGAGTCAGTCATGTCATCCAACTATCTCATCCTATGCCCGCTCTTATCCTCCTGTCCTCAGTCTTTCCTAGCATCACAGCCTTTTCCAATGAGTCAGCTCTTCACATCAGGTAGACAAAGCATTGCAGTTTCAGCTTCAGCATCAGTCCTTCCAATGAAAATTCAGGGTTGATTTCTTTTAGGACTGACTGATTTGATCGCCTTGCTGTCCAAGGGACTCTCAAGAGTCTTCTGTAATACCACAGTTTGAAAACATCAATGCTTTGGTGCTCAGCCTTCTTTATGGTCCAACTCTCAAACCCATACATGACTACTGGAAATACCATAGCTTTGACTATACTATGTCAGCAAAGTGATGTCTCTGCTTTTTAATACACTGTCTAGGTTTTTCATAGCTTTTCTTCCAAGGAGCAAGCAGCTTTTAATTTCATGTCTACAGTCACCATCTGAAGTGATTTTGAAGCCCAAGAATATAAAATCTGCCACTATTTCCATTTTTTTTCCATCTGTTTGCCATGAATAGGAGACTTATCACAAAAACAGGATTCTCCAGTCTCACCAGAACTGCCATGAGAATTATAGAACAGGGATTAATTATAGGAATGACTAACCTTATATACAACTGTGTGGGAGAGGCTGGAAAAGTCAGAGTCCCGCAGGAAGAGTTGATGGATCTGAGGAAATTACTAACCAAGCCTCCCGAAGCAAGGGTGAGGATGTACAGATCAGAACTTTCAAGAGCACATTCAGATTCCAGAGTGGACCACTGAGGGAACTGGTAGAAGAATCAATGGGAGGATGTTAGCTCTCCCTCCTCCCACTTTGGTATTTCTATAACCAGGTGTCTGGTAGTGGGCCCTGGGTCTCTGTGAGTCGGCAGGGTTAGAATTTGGGAAGAAGAGCTAGAACAGACAGGAAAAAAAATAAGGACAAACTGAAAGTTTCTGGCCCCTCTGTACCTGTGACCATGTCTAATCATGGTAACCTTCAGAGACTAATGGAGCTGTTTCCCTCCCACTCTTGAAATCTTGGACAAATTCTGAGGAGAGTCTATGAACTATAATACCAGCCTGTTACCATGGTGCTAACTGCCCATGGGTATGAACGGCATCTCATTTTTGCCAGTAGTGACCTGCTGCTCCTTATTCTAATGAAATCACTTCATGTGACTCTTTGTTAAAAGATTCTGTAATAGAATCATTACTAATACCCTTGCAAGACTTTCTGCCTGCTCTCACATTTGTGCTTTTTTTTTTCTTTTATTGATAACAGTTTTGCCCAAATTTGAGGTCCACGTGAAAATGCCCAAGAAGATTAGTTTCCTAGAGGATGAATTTGAGGTTTCTGTCTGCAGCTTGTGAGTTACATTTTTTCATCTCATTTCTATTTCCCTACCCTGTTTGTATTGCACATAATGATTACTGACTTTCCAACTATTTTAATTAAAGAAGGAACAAGTCTCTCCAACTTGTCTGAGCTTAGACCAAGGAGCAGGGGTGATAGCATGCAATATGTTTACTACTGTTAGTAAAATTATTAACTGAGCATTTAAAATGTGCCAGGCAATGTTCAAAGTGCCTTGCACTTATCTGCGTTTTTGTTCTTACACTAACCTTGTGAGATGAGGATAATAATTCTCATTTTACAAATGAGGGAACTGTAACATATAAAGAATAAACTAACTTGTTCAAGTTCCTACAGACAATAAATGGCAAATTGGAATTTAAATCCAACAGTCTGGCTCCAGACCCTGAACCTTTCTCCATAATTCTATATTGCCTTGGCAAGTAACAAAAAAATACATATAGCTGCATGAAGCATTTCTATATCCCAGACACTGGGCTAAAGTGAACCCAAACCATCTAATTCTGGAGCCCATAGCTTCCATGTTATTCCATGTTTTATTATCTCCAATTTTGTATTGTCCCCAATTTCTTTCACACTGGGAAGCTAGAAAGAAGTTAAGCAGACCCTCTATCTGAAATGCTGGATATATTAATATAGAATTTAAAATACATGCATTTAACTTTTTTGCAAAGTAGAAATAGAGATACAGACATAGAGAACAAATGTAGGGACACCAAAAGGGGAAAGGGGTGTGGGGTGAATTGGGAGATCGGAATTGACATGTATACACTACTGATACTATGCATAAAATAGATAACTAATGAGAACATATGAGATAGTGTGGGAAACTCTACTCACTACTCTGTGGTAACCTAAATGGTAAGGAAATCCAAAACAGAGGGGATATATGTTTCTGTATAGCTGACTCACTTTGTTATACAGCAGAAACTAACACAATATTATAAAACAAGTATACTCTGGTTTAGTAAAATGAAATTTTAAAAAAGAAATAAAATGTATGCTATTTATTTCTTCTCTGATTGCCTTTGGGCAATAAAGTCCCCTCCAGTTACATCAAGGAGGTTGGATTTACTGCTTGCTTTTAAAAACAACATTAAAAACATGTGTTTTCCTTCTCACCAGCTTTGATGCTTTACATTTTTTCATCAGGGACAAAGACTTTTGCTTCAGATTTAAAGAGAAGATTCAACAAAATGACTAAATTTAGTAAATAATGTATTACTTTATCAGCACTTATAGAAATTTGAAGGGGAGGAGACACTAAAAAGAGGAAGCTTGGGGTTTCTGAGACCAAACTTCACCTACTTCACAGTTTGGACAGGGTCTCAAACTTAAGCATGCATCAGAATCTATGGAGGTGCTTATTTCAAATGTAGATTCCTTGGCCCCACCTCTAAATCTGAAGAAGGATTTGGTACTCTGAATCTCACTGCATGTCTCAGGGAATGTCCATGGAGGTGGTCCAGAAAGCATACTTTAAGAAACAATAGACCGAGTTCAGCTTCACCTCACGCCTTAGTCTGTCCAGGCTATCATAACAAAATACCACGGACTGAGGAGCTTATTAACAACAGAACTGTATTGCTCACAGTTCTATTGTTGTTCTCTCGCTCAGTCATGTCCAGCTCTTTGCGACCCCATGGACTGCAGACACCAGGCTTCCCCGTCCTTCACCATCTCCCAGAGCTTGCTCAAACTCGTGTCCACTGAGTCAGTGATGCCATCCAACCACCTCGTCTTCTGTCGGCCCCTTCTCCTCCTGTTCACAGTCCCAGAGGCTGGGAAATCCAAGATCAAGGTGCCTGCATGGTCACATTCTGGTGAAGGTCCTCTTTCTGGTTCAGAGCAACTTCTTGTGTCCTCACATGGAAGCGGGGACAAGAGATCTCTCTGGAGCCTCTTTTATGAAGGCACTCACCCATTCATGAGAACTTCACGCTCCTCCCAAAACCCTCACCTCCTAAATTATCATCCTTTGGGATCTAGAATTTCAACATGAATTTCAGGGTGACATAAATATTCAGGCCATACATCACATCCTTCCATCAGATTTGGCAGAGTCCAACTATCATGATACAGTTCATTTGTGATATTTTTGTTCTGTTGCTAGTGCTTTCCCATTTAATTCCTCACTTATCTTCTTAAAACATATATGTTAGGGAGGGCTTAGAAATACACTCTTGGGACTTCCTTGATGGTCCAGTGGCTAAAAATTTGCCTTCCAAGGCAGGGGGTGCAGATTCAATCCCTGGTTAGGGAGATAAGATCCCACATTTTGCTGCCAAAAAACCAAACAAAAAACAGAAGCAATATTATAACAAACTCGAGAAAGATTTTTAAGTCCACAACAACAACAAAAAAAAAATCTTAAAAAATAAAACCAGCAAACAAACAAAAGCAATACACTCTCTATGTTTCTCTAATTTTTTTTCTCTAAAACAACTTTGGAGGTACTGACAAAGCTAGAATCATAACCTAGATAATATAACAGCAGAGAAAGAAGGAAATAGGCAGTTTTATAGTCAAACCTCAACTGAGAGGAAGGTAAGATCTGAGAAAAACCACATTGTTACTTTTCCATTTGGAGGTGTTTCAAAGAACAATTCACTACTCATAAGTATTTTCTTTTAGAGGTATAGATAAGACTGTTTCAGAATAAGTATTTCTAAAGTGATAATCCTATGAAAGGAAATGCAATTTCTGTAGATGAGTAAGATGAATGGATCAAATCATGTGTAGGAAATGTAAGTTATTTATGTTAAATATCTTTTTGTATGACCACTTTATTGTTACAGATACACATATGGGAAGCCTGTCCGTGGCCTGGTGACGATTAATGTATGCAGAAAATATTTGCAGTACTTTTCTCACTGCTATGGAAAATATCCAAAAAGCATCTGTGAAGAATTCAGTCAACAGGTATATGGAAACCACTCTTCCCAGGACACTAACACCAGATCTTGCTTTCTTGTGACTGATAATACAATAAAGAACACAATACAATGTAACATAATACAATGCAATATGAGAGTAGTGTTTGAATTAGTCACCTAGGAAAACTGTGGAATAGGGAAATATTTTAAGATTGCCTGGCAATAATCAGAACCCACTTGAAGATAGGGCTCATGGGTTTATGATAGTATTTATTTGGCCAGTTTTGCAATTTCCTTCTGATAGCAATCAAAATGCCAGGTTTCCAGGCATAAAAGGATGTGGAAGTCTCCAAAGTTGACTTTAATCAAACGGAAAACAGAAGAAAAGTATGGCAAATGTTAAGAACTGGGCCTGTGGGAGAATCAAATGACACTCTAGAATCTAACCTGCATGTGGGAGTCTATGAGATCAGCATCAGGTTGAAGAGAGGGGGACCAAGTGAAAAGATGGATGAGAGTCCTCGATTACATCAGAGATGTAAAGGAAACAGCAGCAGGACATGCTGTATTAAGAAATGAAATGTTAAAAAAAAAAAAGAAATGAAATGTATGAATTACTGATTTCAGAGGAAGAGTACCAAAAAGGTCAAGGTGAGGCAGTGTGAACAGACATTGTCAGGTGTGGAAAAGCAAGGTATCTAAGTTGCAGAATGAAAGGCTAAAGTGGTGAACATGATGATGAAGGTCAAGATGAATACTAATAAGCAAGATAATCATGACAGAAATATAGCTGTCAAAATCTTTATCAAATCAGAGAGACTAAGATTCATTTTCATTTTCAAATGAGTCATGACATCTGTATATAAGTAAATTAAATTGATTAAAGTTTTGCAATAAATATTTATTTATTGTTCAATAAATATTTCCAGGCAAGAATATTGGAATGGGTAACCATTCCCTTCTCCAGGGAATCTTCTGGACCCAGGGATCGAACCTTGGTCTCCTGCTTTGCAGGCAGACTATTTACCATCTGATCCACCAGGGAAGCCCAAATGAAGTGTGACTAAATTTTACTATGCAATAAATATCATGCAATCAAGTAAAAAATGAAACCAAAACTTTATTATAATATGGAACCCAATGTTTAGCTTAGAAATCTAATTTCTATAATGAATCATCTAGTCAATAAATATATGTGCTTTCCTTCAGTTCAGTTTAGTTCAGTTCAATCGCTCAGTCGTGTCCGACTCTTTGCGACCCCATGAATCGCAGCACGCCAGGCCTCCCTGTTCATCACCATCTCTCGAAGTTCACTCAGACTCATGTCCATCGAGTCCGTGATGCCATCCAGCCATCTCATCCTCGGTCATCCCCTTCTCCTCCTGCACCCAATCCCTCCCAGCATCAGTCTTTTCCAATGAGTCAACTCTTCACATGAGGTGCTTTCATTAATGTCTTAGATATCAAGAAAACAGTTAACAATCCCTAGTCAATATTTAGGCTTCCCTGATGACTCAGCAGTAAAGAATCTTCCTGCAATGAAGGAGATGTGGGTTCGATCTTGGGTCAGGAAGATCCCCTGGAGAAGGAAATGGCAACCCAGTATTCTTGCCTGGAGAATCCCATGGACAGAGAAGACTGGTGATCTACAGTCTATGGGGTGGCAAAAGAGTCAGACACAACTGAGCCACTGAACAACTACAGGCAATATTTAGGTCGAGATCATTACAGAGACTTCTTAGAACGTGTTATGTCTGAGTTGTGTTTAGAAGAGCTGTAACTGTTGGCCACAATGAGAGTGGAAGCAAGAAAAGATATTTAAGGAACAATGTACACAAAGAGATAAAATTACAAAACACCATGGCATGTTGGGAAACACTGAGCTATGTTGCATTCAGTTCACTTCAGTTCACTTCAGTCACTCAGTCGTGTCCAACTCTTTGCCACCTGGTGAATCGCAGCACGCCAGGTCTCCCTGTCCATCACCAACTCCCGGAGGTCGCTCAGACTCACGTCCATCGAGTCAGTGATGCCATCCAGCCACCTCATCCTCGGTCATCCCCTTCTCCTCCTGCCCCTAATCCCTCCCAGCATCAGAATCTTTTCCAGTGAGTCAACTCTTCCAGTGAGGTGGCCAAAGTACTGGAGCTTCAGCTTCAGCATCATTCCCTCCAAAGAAATCCCAGGGCTGATCTCCTTCAGAATGGACTGGTTGGATCTCCTTGCAGTCCAAGGGACTCTCAAGAGTCTTCTCCAACACCACAGTTCAAAAGCATCAATTCTTCAGCACTCAGCTTTCTTCACAGTCCAACTCTCACATCCATATATGACCACAGGAAAAACCATAGCCTTGACTAGATGAACCTTTGTTGGCGAAGTAATGTCTCTGCTTTTTAATATGCTGTCTAGGTTGGTCATACGTTGCATTAGTCATGTCCAGCTCTTTCCGACTCTATGGGTATAACCCACCAGGCTCCTCTGTCCAAGGGCTTTCCTAGGCAAGAATATTGGAGTCAGTTACCATGACCTCCTCCAGGGGATCTTACCAATCCAGGAATCGAACCTGCATCTCCTGTGTCTCCTGCATTGGCAGGCAGGTTCTTTATCACTAGCGCCACATGGGAGGGAAAGTTTAATATGACAGAATGGGATAGGCTTTCAGAAGCGAGGGGAGAAAGCAAAGGTTGGCAATGATTTGATGCAATGATTAGCGAACAAATTTTGTATCACCTGGGGGAAAAGATAAGCACCCAAAAGGTGAACAAAACATTTGTAAACTTTTCTTCCATGGCCAACACAAAATCGTCATTGGTTGAAAACTGACTTTTTTAAATCACAAATCAGAGAACACAGGACTTCTCTTCCTTTCTTTTCAGACAGACGACGAAGGTTGTTTCACACAACTAGTAAATGCTAAATCACTTCAGCTGAAACAAAAAGGATACGAGAACACGTTACAAGTGGAAGCCAAGGTCAGAGAGGAGGGAACAGGTTTGTATTATTATTAAATGTGTATTAATTTGTTGAACATTTATCAAATATTCAATCCATGTAAAATACTTCCTAGTTTCTGGGGACTGTGTTAGTGATATGGTCTCTGCCCTCAAGGAATTAGGAATCTAAAAAGAAATTATACATATAAATGGCTATGTATTTATCTATCTATGTATTATATATAACCATAATAAAATTTGGAGGCTTCCCAGGTAGCACTAGTGATAAAGAAACCGCCTGCCAGATCCCCTGGAGGAGGGCATGGCAACCCACTCCAGCACTCTTGCCTGGAGAATCCCATCTACAGAGGAACTTGGCGGGCTATGGTCCATAGGGTCACAAGGAGTCAGACACAACTGAAGTGACTTGGCCCACACCATAAAGTTGTCACAGGAAGTGTTAATAAATAAGGGCACAATGAGTGTGAAGAGGGATAGTTTATTCTAATATAGACCAAAAAAAACTTCTATAAGGTAGCATTTGAGCAGATTTGAATAGAATGGATTGTATTTCGAAACAGATTGTATTATGCACCAGAAAAGCATAATAAGCATAAAACAAATGTCTTCAGTCCCAAAGGAATCTTTAAAAGTAGGCTGGTGCTAAGATGTTTAGAAAAGTAAATTGTGTACTAGAGAGGTTAGACTTTATTATGAAAGCATTGGATATCTTCAGCTATATTTAAGGAGAATGACCTAATAAACTATTTTTTAAGTTAATTCCAAAAAAATTCATATAAATAAAATAATTGTTAATTCCAAGTAAAATGCTAACTTAACAGAACCCTTAAATATAAAAAAATAGCAACTGAACCATACAAGGCTAATTACAAGGGAAGGCAATGATAAAAGTAAAAAAAAAAATCTGTTAATACTATTAAAAGTATGAGTTTATACCCAGAATTATCATAATGCATGTTATACATATATTATATTTATACATATATTATAATTATACAATGCAAAAGAGGGCTTTGGTTATATTTTTATATTTGTAAAGTAAAAGTTTGATTAAAATAGTCACTTTTTTTAATTGTCATTTCAATTAAAAATATATAAGAACAGGAAAAAAAAAAGTTAATTTTAGCAGGCATGAAAAGGACAGGCTAGATGAAAAATATGTTACAATGTGTTAAATCAGAATACTGTTCAAAATGACCCCAAAGACTACAATTTTGGAGGTCTGGGGAATGAAAATATCATTAACCAAGATAAGGAAAAGATGAGAAAGAATTATGGTGATGAGGATTTGTCTAAGACAATTCATCATAGCTTGGAATATCAAAATGTCAGTTGATTCACTCAATGGACAATTTCAAAAGAAAAGTCTGAGCAAAATCAGGATCCGGAATGTAAATCTGAAACCATTCTTATTGTATTCAGATCGTCCTAAGAGAAAAAGCAAGTGTTCTGAAAGTAAGTTAATTATCATTGCTAAATTGAGGCTAGAGGTGGACAAGGAAGGGCTGAAAAACTGAAACAACTACAGTCAGAAGATTAGATAAAGAGGCAGAATAAACTAGAAGACATAGGGTTAGAGAAGGAAATGGCAACCCACTCTCGTATTCTTGCCTGGAGAATTCCAAGGACAGAGGAGCCTGGCAGGCTACAGCCCATGGGGTCACAAAGAGTCGGACATGACTAGGTGATTGAGCACACATAGGGTTAGAGGTGGGGGGAATGAAAAAGGAGTTTCTTTTGACAGAGGAAGACTTTAGATAATGGAGATAAAATACAGATCACACTTCACTGAATGAAAAAGCTCTGGGTATTGGCTATACTTTTCACCATGGGCTGAAAAGAAGGTTTTTGCTGGGGAAGGGCTTTCTGACAGAAATTTAAGAATATTTTTAGGCCAGTGTGAAGAATCAAGTTGTTCCCAGATGGTTGCTGGGGAGGAGCAAGACAGAGCAAGATCTCTGAGGAAATGAGGAGAAAATCTCAAGAACATGGATGGAACAAGCAGGATATTTGTGAAACGAGAGAACTGAGGAATTATAGATGTCAATGAAAGAATAAGAGTACACGGATTTTTTTTTTTTTTTTTTTTATAATGGAGTGAAGCTGGGATGGGATAGGAGGTGAGGTGAATAGAACATATAGAACAGTTCAACTTTTCTGAATTATTCTTCAGGGTTGGAACTAACCGGACATGGATCAAGTGAAATCACAAACACCTTAAGCAAACTGAAATTTACTAAAGTGGATTCACATTACAGACGTGGGCTTCCTTTCTTTGGGCAGGTAAAGTTTCTTTTCAATATAACTATATTTGGGGGCATATGACTTCTAGGAAAACCAATTTTTATACCAAAACTTATCTTTTAAATAAATCAAAATTCTTTTATTATACAAAAGCAAAATTTATAATAAAAACAAACATTTATTTAGAGTGAGTAAAGAAATTATAAATATTTAAAAGGCAAATACTTTATATAGGGCTTCACTGTTGGCTCAGCAGTAAAGCCTCTACCTGCCAAGCAGGAGACCTAGGTTTGATCCCTGAGTCGGGAAAATTCCCTGGAGAAGGAAAGGGTAACCCACTGCAGGAGATCCCATGGACAGAGGAGCCTGGCAGGTCACAGTCCACGGGGTCGCAAAAGGTCGGACACAACTGAGCAAATAAACAGTGACAACAAAAACAAAAAGAAGCCTTATAATGAGATACAGAACAACAAAGATGAAGAAAGCCAGGGAAGGTAACACCGCGAATCCACTGTTGCCAGTTCTCAATTAAACGCTCATACGTTATCTAAACAGAAATGTCAAAAAGCAAAATATTTTAGAGCCCAGAAAACAAATTTTACTTTTATATTCTAAGATCTTCATTAGATGACAATGGCCAAGGTGTCAAGAAGTGAACACAATAGAGTGGAAAATGTTATTGCTATATAACACCTGAAATCAGCTTTCACTTTTTTATTTCTCTTTCCTACTTCTAGGTTCTTCTAGTCGATGAGAAGGATCAGCCAATCCCCAATGAGACCGTAGTGGTCAATGTGGATATGTTTCAGTATCGTGCCAGATTTACTACAAATGAGCACGGTTTGGTGAACATTTCCATTGATACCAGTAACTTCACATCTTCTTTCATTTCTGTTAGGGTAAGTGGATATCTAAATACAAAATAAGAAATAAAAACTTCTCTGTCAGAAAGCTTTCACTTTAAACTTTATGACATGATCTAGTTTCAGGAGACATTTATTAAACCATCTTGACAGTCCTTTGAAAATCCAACATTTTTATAGCTTTATTACAAACTAGATTTTAATTGTTTCTTTGGTAAACCACTATTTTCATTTTCTGTGAAATATTCTAATGTCCTTATGCAATGTACAACCGTAAGGGTATTAAGAAAAAGTTATTGATCTTGATTATGAGTGAATGTGACTAAATTCATACAGTGTAACTTTAAATAAACTTAACGGAAAGTTGTTTATAGATTACTCTTTATTTCAGAAGGCAGACTATAATGAAATCAAGTAAGCATGGGTCTTAAAAAATCTTCAGCAAATGACAGAGTGACTTTATATATATATATATATAATGTTAATAAAAATAACTTACTTAAGACCTTTATTCTATCCATTAGGTCACTTACAAAGACAATAGCCACTGTTTTGATATCAGGTGGGTTGAAGAATCTCACATACCAGCAATGCACACTGCAAGACATATTTTCTCCCCAAGCAAGAGTTACATTCAGGTTGAACCTGTGGCTGGTACTGTGACCTGTGGGAAAACACAGGAGATTCGGGTGCACTACATCCTGAATGGACAGATTCTGACAGATGAAAGGGAATTAACCTTTTATTATTTGGTAAGACTAAAAGCCACTGTAGCTCTTCCTAATTATATAAACCCTAAAAAGATTGCTATTTAGTTGCTAACTCATGTCTGACTCTCTGTGACTGGGATTTCCCAGGTAAGAATAATGGAATGGGTTGCCGTGCCCTTCTCCAGGGAATCTTCCCAGTTCAGGATCGAACCCAGGTCTCCTGCACTGCAAGTAGATTCTTTTCTACTGAGCCACCAGGGAAGTTCCAATTAAAAAGATAGAATTTGTCTCTAAATCAGTCAGTTCAGTTCAGTCGCTCAGTTGTGTCCGACTCTTTGTGACCACATGAATCTCAGCATGCCAGGCCTCCCTGTCCATCACCAACTCCCGGAGTTCACTCAGACTCACGTCCATCGAGTCAGTGATGCCATCCAGCCATCTCATCCTCTGTCGTCCCCTTCTCCTCCTGCCCCCAGTCCCTCCCAGCATCAGAGTCTTTTCCAATGAGTCAGCTCTTCGCATGAGGTGGCCAAAGTACTGGAGCTTCAGCTTTAGCATCATTCCTTCCAAAGAAATCCCAGGGCTAATCTCCTTCAGAATGGACTGGTTGGATCTCCTTGCTCTAATGCCCATTATACCAATATAATTTGTTTCTGTATTTATGAGTGAAAAGAAGTTGCTTCCTAACAAATTAATGCTTTAATTTTTCATTCATGTTCTAGTCTCCCCTGAAACTTTTTTTTTCATTTTTTTCTGAGTTACATTGGAAAATTATTGAACAGAAGAGGAAAGTGCTTATGCGACATATTAGTCAGAAAGAATGGTTTATCTTAGAACTCAATAGATCAATAGACAAAAGATAAAAATCAAAACAGTCAATAGGAAATAAAATGTATAAACAATCTTTAGGAAAAACATTGAATTTTACATTAATTGAAGAAGTGAAAAAAATTTTAAAAATAAAGCAGTAGCCTTTTACTCCTATAAAAGTTCTAAATAATTTACAAGTTCAAGAATTTGCATGTGACTATAGGGAAATGTACATTGACAGGCATATTATAAATTGGTATGATAATTTTGGGTTCAGTATACCTATTTATGTCCAAAAATTAGATAACAGTCAAAGCTGGTAATTACCCAAGTAAGACTTTTGAACAAAAAAAACCTTACGTGTAGAAAATTCTGTATAGGAACATAAACTATACATAGTATTTTTGTAATTCTAAAAAAAGTGAAATAATTGACAGTAAGTTAGAATCCTAGTTTTATTGCTTCCTAGTTATGTGACCTCAGGTAATTTATTTAATCTCATCTATAAAGAATAATATCAATCATCTCACCTGAATACTGAAGATAGCATTTATGCTTACTTCATAGAGTTATTGTTGTGATCCACACAATCAGAGGCTTTAACGTAGTCAATGAAGTAGATGTATTTCTGGAATTCTCTTGTTTTTTCAATGATCCAGTGGATGTTGGCAATTTGATGTCTGGTTCCTCTGCCTTTTCTAAATCCAGCTTGAACATCTGGAAGTTCTCAGTTCACATACTGCCGAAGCCTTGCTTGAAGGATTTTGAGAATAACCGTGCTAGCATGTGTAATGAGTGCAACTGTGCAGTGTAGTTTGAACATTCTTTAGCATTGCCTTTCTTTGGGATTGGAATGAAAACTGACCTTTTCCAGTCCTGTGGCCACTGCTGAGTTGTCCAAATTTGCTGGCATATTGAGTGCAGCACTTTCACAGCATCATCTTTTGGATTTGAAATAGTTCAGCTGGAATTTCATCACCTCCACTAGCTTTGTTCATAGTAACGCTTGACTTCACACTCCAGGTTGTCTGATTCTAGGTGAGTGCTTACACCATCGTGGTTATCCGGGTCAGGCAGGAGGAGAAGGGGACGACAGAGGATGAGATGGTTGGATAGCATCACCGACTCAATGGACATGAGTTTGGGTAAACTCTGGAAGTTGGTGATGGACAGGGAGGCCTGGCATGCTGTGGTTCATGGAGTTGCAAAGAATCGGACATGACTGAGCAGCTGAACTGAACTGAACTGAAGCCCTTTTTTATACAGTTCTTCTGTATATTCTAGAGGCTTTCCTGGTGGCTCAGATGGTAAAACATCTGCCTGCAATGTGGGATACTGGGGTTCGATCCCTGGGTCGGGAAGATCCTCTGGAGAAGGAAATGCCAACCCACTCCATTACCCTTGCCTGGAAAATCCCATGGACGGAGGAGCCTTGTATGCTGTAGTCCATGGAGTTGCAAAGAGTCGGACACGACTGAGCGACTTCACTTTCAGTATATTCTTGCCACCTCTTCTTAACATCCTCTGCTTCTGTTAGATTCACACCATTTTTTTCCTTTATTGTGCCCATCTTGGCATGAGATGCTACCTTGGTGTATTTAATCTTCTTGAATACTTATGTTTCATTGACTACACTGAAGCCTTTGACACAGTTTTCCACAACAGACTGTGGAAAATTCTGAAAGAGATGGGAATACAAGATCAGCTTATCTGCCTCCTGAGAAACCTGTATGCAGGTTAAGAAGCAACAGTTAGAACCAGACATGAAAAAAATGGACTGGTTCAAAATTGGGAAAAGAATATGTCAAGGTCGTATATTGTCACCCTGCTCATTTAACTCCTATGCAGAGTGCATCATGTGAAGTGCCAGTATGGATGAAGTGCAAGCTGGAATCAAGATTGTTGAGAGAAATATCAACAACCTCAGCTATGCAGATGACACCACCCTAATGGAAGAAAGCAAAGAGGAACTAAAGAGCCTCTTGATGAAGGCGAAAGAGGAGAGTGAAAAAGCTGGCTTAAATCTCAACATTCAAAAAACTAAAATCATGGCATCTGGTCCCATCATTTTATGGCACATAGATGGGGAAATAATGGAAACAGTGACAGGCTTTATTTTCTTGGACTCCAAACTCACTGCAAAGGGTGGCTGCAGCCATGAAATTAAAAGACGCTTGCTCCTGGAAGAAAAGCTATGACAAACCTAGACAGTGTATTAAAAAGCAGAGACATCACTTTACCTACAAAGGTCCATATAGCCAAAGCTCTGGCTTTTCCAGTAGTCATGTACGGATTAGAGAGGCGGACCATAAAGAAGGCTAAGCACCAAAGAATTGATGCCTTCGAGCTGTGTTGCTAGAGAAGACTCTTGAAAGTCCCTTGGACAGCATGGAGATCAAATTGGTCAGTCCTAAAGGAAATCAACCCTGAATATTGATAGGAAAGACTGATGCTGAAGCTGAGGCTCCTATACTTCGGCCACCTGATGCAAAGAGCTGACTCATTGGAAAAAACCTTGATGCTGGGAAAGATTGAGGGCAGGAGGAGAAGAGGGTAACAGAGGATGAGATGGTTGGATGGCATCATCGACTTAAGGGACATGAGTTTGAGCAAACTCTGTGAGATGGTGAAGGACAGGGAAGCCTGGTGTGTTGCAGTCCATGGGGCTGCAAATAGTCAGACACAACTAAGCAATGGAACAACAACAACATAGAGTTATTGCCAGAATTAAAGAAAAATCATAAAATTATTTAGTTCAGTAACAGACACATGGAGAGTGTAAATACTTTTAATTTTTTGCTATTGTTTTAAATAAAGGCAGCAATAGATAATACTTACATTATATTTTATACCTCCCTTCACTATATATTGCTTTGCATATAATAGATGCTTAAAATATATGTTGAAAGAATATGTAAATTTAAAATATTTATCCAAGTTAAGTAGTAAATAGTAAGAAAATTCTAAAACATTGTAAAATTACATGTTTGTTATTTAAGGTATATTGTTTGAAGTTGATTACTTAAACTACACATATTGGAAAATATTGGAAGAGAAATTTAGTAAATTCAGTATTCTGGCCTGGAGAATTTCATAAACTGTATAGTCCTGTCTTTTATACACATCTTTGTTATTTAAGGTATATTGTTTGAAGTTGATTACTTAAACTACACATATTGGAAAATATTGGAAGAGAAATTTAGTAAACAAAAGTAACTTTTGGGTTGAAATTCTTGTTATTTGTGAATTATAAATATGTTATTTGTATATTATAAATATGTAAGTTTTAAAACTACCCTTTAAAATGATAATAAACATATTTCCCTCTGTCTTCAGATCAAAGCAAGAGGAAGCATCGCTCAATCAGGAACCCATGTGTTATCCATTAAACAAGGAGAGTGTAAGTATTTTCAGGATTTCCTATTTTTTTCTCTTAAATTGATCTAAACACTTTAGCTATTTCTTACATCAGAGCAAATGGCTACCAACTTTCTTCTATCAACCAAAGATGGGGAAGCTGATTCTAAAAATAAGAATACAAGGTTCATTTTAGTACTTTTTAAAATCCTTTTTATAGTGTTTCTATATTTTAAATTTTATTTCTAAAGTAAAATATATTCATTTTATTATCAAATTTTTTAATGCAGAAAATAACTGAAAAATGAAAATAATCACCAAAGAAATATTTTACTCTGTATGATTTTGTATTAGTTTCTTATTGCTTCTGTAGGAAGCTTGCTGGCTAAAAACCACACAAATTTACTATCTTGTAGTTCTGTAGAAAGAAGTCTTACTGGGCTAACATCAAGGTGTCAGCAGAATTAAATTCCTTCTGGAACTCTAGAGGATTACCTGTTTCCTCACCTTTTGCAGCTTCTAAAGACCTCCTACATTCCTAAATTTATGGCCTCTTCTATCTTAAGTGCCAGCAACACACCATCTTCACGTCTCTCACTTGTATTCCTGCCTCTCTCTTTTAGATCATACTTTCCTTCTGTATTTTCTTGAATCATAAATATCCATTGATATCTGTTAATTAACTTTTCAAGAAATACTCTATTACCAAAGATACATATGTTTAGTATCTTTGTTACATATCCCCAGGCTAAATCTCATAAGTAGCATCCCTTTTTTCCTGTTCATTTGAATTATAGGCTGTCAGTTTACTAAAGCAATTTTTTTATTAACAAAAGCATATTTGGAAAGATCAAAAAGTCCATTCACCTAAGGTGAGTGAATATTTTCAAGAAAAATAAAGAATATGTATTATAAAGATTAGAACATATTTGTCTTTTATTTTTGACACACCATTCTCACATTAGTACCTGACACATAGTGGGTATGCAATACATATTTTTAAACTAATTCATAAATAAAGGTTAAGATATTTCTTTATGATTTACAACTGTTAAATTTTTTGGAAAAGAAGTTTTCCCATCAAAACTATACTTCAGAGAGTCTATCTTCCTATCTTGATATAGCTCATAATAGGAGCTTTGCATAAAAACATTAATAAAACATGATCATTGCCCTCAAGATGCTATATTTTTTGTGTACTCTTCTGCTTATGTGTTTGAATAAATCCCATTCTTTATTAAACATTCTAATGGAAGAACTTAGAATTAAGTACTATTTCTTTATTTTGTAAAGTAGAAAAATTTCTAGCCAAAAAGAAAAAAGTCTCAACTTGCTTAAGATAAACTACTGTGCCAAGAAGGATCTCTTTTCACTCTATTTCTGTAGTGGCCCTTTCTCTTTTTATTTAAGAGGTTCAACACAACATAAAGCCAGCATTGCACTTCAACATTCTTCAGAATTTTCCAAATGAAGATTAATTTTTATTTAATCTCCTAACTCTATTTATTCACCACCTTTGTTGAAATAATCATAAAAAGCTGGATTAAAAAGACCTTTATAATTAATCATGACTTTTATATTGTGCTTAAAATCTTATAATTCTTTGAATTTCAAATTCATCTGTTATTAAATTTCTACTAACTCTATCACTAAATGAAAGCTTTTTTTTTCTAGTCTATCCATTTTCCCAGCAGCATGAGACAACCAAAGCCTTAATAAAGACATACCACTCTAAACCCTGCTCACCATAGATTCTCCTTAGGTCCATAAAATCTCTTATCTAGATAAAAATCTCTCTTACTAAATTTTTTTATTGCTTAAAAAAATTGAATTCAGTTACTCAAATATGGAACAGTCCCTCTAATTTTCCATTTATCATGGATTTTTATGGGACTGAACATTACATTGGTTTTTCTACAGCAGATAAGTTTGTTCCCAATAGCATATCAAAAACCAAATTTCCTCATGAGGAAATTTCTTCAAAATTAGTTCCTGCTTCCCTTGTGGCTCAGCTGGTAAAGAATCTGCCTGCAATGCAGGAGACCTAGGTTTGATCCCTGGATTGGGAAAATCCCCTAGAGAAGGGAAAAGCTACCCTTTCAGTATTCTGGCCTGGAGAATTTCATAAACTGTATAGTCCATGGGGTCACAGAGAGTCGGACACGACTGAGAGACTTTAACTTTCACTAATAGAATTTAAATCCTACATAGTATATTAAGTATCTTGAGAGGTGAAATGGGGAGAAGAAAGTGTCTCTTTCCATAAGATAAAGCATACTTTATTTTGATGACAGCTATGTAAAAGACTGTTTTCCCATTTGTCTCGGATTTCTGGGGAACTGTTAAATTTAAGCACTCTAGTGTTGAATCGTTCGTTATGGCCTCTTAATAATTAATTCCTGCCTATGTTTAGCCCTGCTTCAGAAATTCAATTTCATATGGTTTTAGTTTTATTACTTCAATTTTTTTTACTAATCCATTTTCAAAAATTTATTTTTAATTGGAGGATAACTGCTTTCCAATGGTGTATTGGTTTCTGCCATACAGCAACACGAACCAGCCACTAGTTCACTTATTTTAATCCTGCTGTTTTGTGTATTTTCCCCACAAGTTGCCCTCAAATATTCTATAGATGTATAAGACAACAGCTTTAAAATAAATGTATGCTACAAAGATCAGACAGAACAAGATTAAAGGTGCGCGAATTAAACACTATGTAGTTCACACAGAAAACAACTGAAATAGATGCATTATAAAAATCAGAGGCATACTATATTCTGTACATGATTATGTGTACCTGTGCTTTTGCTTAGTCACTCAGTCATGTCCGACTCTTTGCAATCCCAGGGACTGTAGCCTGCCAGGTTCCTCTGCCCATGGAGATTCTCCAGGCCAGAATACTGGAGTGGGTTGCCATGCCCTCCTCCAGGGTGTCTTCCCAACTCAGGGATTGAACCCAGGTCTCCCACATTGCAAGCAGATTCTTTACCAGCTGAGCCACTAGGGACGCCCAAGAATACTGGAGTGGGTAGCCTATCCCTTCTCCAGGAGGTCTTCCCGACCCATGAATTGAACCAGGGTTTCCTGCATTGCAGGCCGATTCTTTACCAGCTGAACTACCCGGGAAACCCATGTGTACCTGTATCTCTGCTCTATTGCAAATGGCCTGAAGGTAAAGAGTGTGTTGCATTCTTTGACTTGCCCTCATGCATATGACAGGCTTCCCTGGACATGACTGAGTGACTAAGCACATTCATATGACAAAACTTGTGCTGACTGGATCGTAGAGATCATTAAAGATGTCTAGAAGTTCTCTCTTGACTTCTTAATGTCTTTTTTTTTTTATTTAAAAATAGAGACTTACTAAATGTTCTTTCCTTTTTAAGCAGAGGAAATTAACAATGTAATCTACATCTTTAAGGAAAATAATATCAGTAGTTCAGCATATGTTTACTGAATACTACTGCATAGAATCTGCCTGCAATGCAGGAGATCCGGGTTCGATCCCTAGGTGAGGAAAAATCCCTTGGAAAAGGGAATGGCAACCCACTCCAGTATTCTTGCCTGAAGAATTCCATGGACAGAGGAGCCTGGAGGGCTACAGTCCATGGGGTCACATAGAATCAGACATGACTGAGAGACTAACACTTTCACTGCAAGCACAATGACATAAAGGCAAGTCTTTTTGTAACTTTAGTACACTCCACATGTAAATAAGTAAAATAATTTGAGAGGCTCCTCTTTATAAAACTGAAGCTCTTCCCTCTTCCTAATCTATTATCTTGAACTTTCTTTACTTTGCAGTAAAAGGGGTATTTACCTTCTCCTTTCGAGTGGAATCAGACATTGCTCCTGTAGCTCAGTTACTTGTTTATACCATTTTACCTAACGGAGAAGTTGTCGCAGATACTGAGACGCTCGACATTGAAAACTGTTTTGCCAATAAGGTGGGTGTTTTGTTTAAGCCCAGTCCTTTTCTTCATCTCCTCTTTTTGAAGCATGGAAAATAAGGAACTTATGTTCATTAAAAGACTGTCTGGTGGTGCTTCTAAAACTTTCTGCCAAAGGATCTCTAACAGCAGAGAATGATAATAAAACCTGAGCAGTCTAATGGAGTAGTTCAAATCAGGTGGGCATTAGCACGATTTCTTGCAAGTCTCTTGTTTTATCTGAAAATTCATGAGGAATTCAAAACATATTCTAGGGACTTTCCTAGGGTGTGTGCAGTGTGCTAAATTGCTTCACTCATATCCAACTTTTTGTGACCCTATGGACCATAGCCCACCAGGCTCCTCTGTCCATGGGATTCTCCAGGCATGAATACTGGAGTGGGTTGCCATGCCCTCCTCCAGGGGATCTTTCTGGTCCAGGGATCAAACCCACATCTCTTACCTGCATTGCAGGTGGATTCTTGATCACTAGCACCACCTGGGAAGCCTGGGGTAGAAGAGTGTTTGAAGATTGTAACGATTGGAAAATTCATTGCTATAATTATATCCTCCTTACAGGTAAATCTGAGCTTCTCCTCAGCCCAAGGCCTTCCAGCCTCAAACACCAGCCTGAAGATCACAGCCGCTCCTTACTCTCTCTGTGGCCTCCGAGCCGTGGACAAGAGTGTCCTGCTAATGAAGCCTGAAGCTGAGCTCTCACCTCAGTCAGTGAGTCCCATCTCAGTCTCGGATATCAGAAAATGCACACATGATATGACCATTTCTGGAAGCTGAAAGTTATACCTACAAAGGACAAGTTCTTTAGAGTGTCAGGAATAGTGCACTAAGTCACATACGAATTTGAATTCTACTCGTTTCTGAAAAAGACAATGCACAAGAGGCTTTCCACAGATCATCTCACTTCATTGTCTGCTATGATGTATCAAAGACTGAGCAGTCTTGCCCACCTGTGCCTCGCACAGTCCTCACATGTAGAAGATGCTCAACACATTTTTAATGAGTAAAGAAGTGAATAATTCCTTAAGGAGGGCATTATTACCTTCATTTGATTAAATAAGAAAACACGGCAGAGTTAGATTAGAAACAATGAACCAAAAATATATTTTAAAGGTGGAATTTGAACAAAATTTTATTCAATGCCATGTCTAACACACCACAATTCCAGGTAGTATGTGAAATGTCAAATTTTTAAATCTTCTCCAAAGTCCAGGCACTTACTTGTTCTAAGTATGGACAAAAGAGATTCCAATCAAACTTGCCTTTTAAACATGTTTCTTGGGACTTCCCTGGTGGTCCAATGGATCAAACTCTGCTTCTACTGCAGGGATCTCAGATCCCTGCTCAGGGAATTAAGATCCCATATGCTGCGCAGCACAGCTTAAAAAAAAAAAAAAAATGATATTTCTTATAATGAAAAACTTCAACAGAGTTCAGTAGTTTTATAGTCTTCATTGTGCATTTATTTGTTTAACAAATATCCACTGCATCTTGACTACAAGATAGTGCTCTGAGAATGAGTTCTAATGGTGAAAAATAGATGTGGTCTTTGACCATTTTAGATTCATAGTCTCATGTGTTAAGCAAGCAAGCAACAAAAACACATTAACATATAGTAGTTCTAAATGTCGGTAAGTATCATTTAAGGAATAAACAGGATGCTGAGATGAAGAAAACAGTTGAGCAAGTTTTAATGTAGTGATTGGAATCTCTTCTTAGATTGTCAGATAACAGGGGCAGAGGCAGAGAATGCAAAGAATGAAAGCAGCGTCAAAGTCTTGAGGCCAGAACAACAGAGTGTTTCCAAAGGAAACGGTAATGACCTCCCATAAAGTGGTGAGAGAAAAGGTTGGTAGAGGCAGTTGGTGGAATGAAAGTCAGGAAGATCATGAGGAGGACTGTGAATCTGGAGTGGAATTAGGCATTGACAGCAAAGTGAAAAGTGAAAGTGAAGTCATTCAGTCATGTCTGACTCTTTTGTGATCCCATGGACTGTAGCCTACCAGGATCCTCTGTCCATGGGATTTTCCAAGCAAGAGAATTGGAATGGGTTGCCATTTCCTTCTCCAGGGGATCCTCCCAACCCAGGAATTGAATTGACAGCAAAGGCAATGATATATCAGTGAAGAGTTTAAAGCAGGAGAGCGACGATTTAGATTTACCTAGTTATGAAGATCCTGTTTGCTGTTCAGAGTATGGCAGCAAGAATGAAAGCATGGAAATACGAGGCTATGGTAGTAGCTTAGACAAGAGATGACAACAGGTCCGCATGGAGTCAGTGTGTCTTTAACAGCCTGAATACTGTACGACTGAGCAGGTGGCCTTATGATGGGGCTTCCCAGGTGGTACTAGTGGTAAAGAACCTGCCTGCCAAAGTAGAAGACGTAAGAGATGCGGGTTCTATCCCTGAAATGGGAAGATCCCTGGAGGAGGGCATAGCAACCCATTCCAGTATTGTTGCCTGGAGAATCCCATGGACAGAGGATCCTGGTGGGCTACAGTCCATAGGGTCACAAAGAATCGGACACAACTGAAGCAACTCAGCATGCATGCACGAGGCAAAAACTGAACTAGAATGAATTTATTTCTAGGTTACCTTTGCATCTAGTTTCCTCCTGAGTTAAACTTGGTCTTACAGCAGTAGACTGCGGGAAAGAAAAAAAAAAAAAAAACCCTGGTAAGAATATAATCACATAAAGTGGGGAAAGGAAACAAATTAAGTATTTACAGAGGTTGTTTCTAGGTGATGGATATGAATGATTTCTATTCTTTCATAATGCTTCTCTGTACTCTCTACCTTTTTGCTTTCTTTTAAAAGTTGCACCTAGGGTCTGTCAAACAGAGTGCAGTATGTCAGAAAGAGAAAAACAAATGTATTAACACATATATGTAGAGTCTAGGAAAATGGTACTGATGAACTTATTTCCAGGGCAGGAATAGAGACGCAGACAGAGAGAATGACATATAGGCACAGGGTGGGGAAGGGAAGAGTGGGACGAATTGGGAAATTAGGACTGACATATATACACTACCATGTGTAAAACAGATGGTTAGCAGGAACCTGCTATAAAGCAGAGGAAGCTCAGCTTGGTGTTCTGCGATGACCTGGATGGGTGGGATGAAACGTGAAGTGGTAGGATGTTCCAAGAGGGAGGGGATACATGTATACATATAGTTGATTCACTTTGTTGTACAGCAGAAGCTAACACCACATTGTAAAGCAATTATACACCAATAAATATAAATAAAACTCAAAAGATAAATTCAAAAAAAAAAAGTAGGCATTTGGGCTGGGAGGGAGAGAGACTTGAGTTTTAGACTAAACGACCTCTGAGTCTTTCATCAATGAATTTGATTTCTTTATACATTATTTTCTTTCGTACAACAACAGGATTGGGACTCATAACCTTTGATATCACTCCATGATTTCTGTGTCATGTTTTATAATGTTGCTATGGGAGTATTAAATAAACACCAAGATCTCTTAAACTCCAGATTGAACATTATCTCACTTTATAAAATACATAACAGTTTTTCCTTTGTTCTACTTTGCAGGTGTATAATTTGCTATCAGCAAAGAGAATCTCTAGCATGGGATATGGAGGCCCCATGAATGACGATGGGGAAAAATGCATCAACATGGAAGACATAACTCACAATGGAATCATTTATGCTCCAAAGCAGCTCATCAGTGATGATGATGTTTACAGTATCTTTGAGGTAATTCCTCTTCCTAAAAACACAATCTAAATTGATCTCTACATCATCATCAAATGGAGAAGAAATGGATTTCTAAGCTCTAGACTCTGATCTTCCTCTCAACCACCAAAAAACAAAGCTATGATTAACAGAAAAATATTGAAATGTCAGAGGCATGGAGAACTTTGTACACACACAGACAATCAGTCATGAATTTCTCTGGCACTTTAGGAGCGAGGGGTATACTTTTAGGGCAAACAACTTTAACCAAGTTGATCACAAAGCTAGTTGTCACCATCATATATCCTCTCAGTGATTCTCAGAGATTCCAATATGTGAGAAAAACAAAGCAAACACTTCCCACAGAGCCTCTGACATCCTTAAAAACAGTAAATACTCTGTTGGCAACCACTGTAGCAGTCATTTCACAATAAATGAATCAGCAAATGACTGGATACATAAAGTAAAACACTGCAGCCAAAAGTTTCAGTGCAGTAAAATTTCAGGTGAATCGAAAGTAGCTGTTCATACAGAAGAAATTACAAAACTTGCAGTAGAAGCATTAGCATGCCTTAGGTACACTAGAGCAAATGTGTATCTTTAACTGCAGTTAGGCAGAGTTATGAAAGGGAAGTTTATCTAAGTTGTGAGATTAAATCTTAGCTCCACCAAAAAGGACTGAAAACACTCACTGTATCTTGAGGAAGCCATGCGTCGTACTGCTGTGGAGGTCTGCAGCTTAGCTGAGAGCAGTTTAAACCTCCCTTTTCTGGAGCCTTCGGAATCAGTTGTGATGGAGGAAGAAAAAGAAGGCTGTTTATTAACTGTTAAATGTTTCTTTCTGACTTCTTTCTCCCTGTTCCATACCACTGCCACCACTGACAACTGTGCCTCAGAGTCCCACAGCTTCCCGAGCACTCTAGAGGACAGCAAGTAGTATTTAACTGTGACTAATATTGAAGAAGAAGGAAGTCTGTAAAGGAATCAAGCTACTGTGGATGTCTGCATGGGTGTTTTGCATGCAGAGTTTCAGTATACTTAAAACTGAGAAAGAAAAAAACGAAAGGATAAATCACAAAAGGGATGAGTTGAACACAGATATTCAGGCAAAGGCGTATTTCCCAATAAAACAAAAACAAAGCAAATAATGACTATGAAGAAAAATCTCCAATATGCAACCCTACAATTTCAAATGAAAAGAAGCAAAAAACTATTCTCTGCAACAAAGTTAATATGTGGTTTCAGGCAGGGGGAGGAAGGGAAGAAAAACATCCAAAGCTAAAACACTCAGTTTCTTGGAGGCAAAAGATAATTAAAGGGGCTCCAAGCATACAGGAGACAAAATTCAGAAATAGGAATCAGAAGTAGATTCTAATCCCAACTCCCATTCATTAACTGGATGATCTGGACTCTCTGTGACCCCATTTTCATTTTTATAAAATACCTCTCTTCTCCACTGGGTGGAATTTTCACGATAATCCTATGATTCTATGTATAATATTAAGGGTATAAAACAGATGTAAGAAAATATCCCAGTCTCTAGACTGGATTGCCAATATGCTTTAATAATTATTTTTCTTCCAGTCTGCAGGATTAAATATTTTTACCAACTCAAAAATCCACAAGCCATATTTTTGCCAGCCACTTCTATATCCAAGAATGTCTATTAACTATGCAAACGGTAAGGGTGAAAGTTATTTATCCACTAAAATAATAGAAGAAAACTAATGTCTTGCTGGGTTGGGATAAAAAATCATTTTTTAAGTACTGAATGTTATGACTCTGCAGCAATTTCTTAGTAAAATTTCCTCAAATAACTTTTTTCTCTAGGGAAAAAATGAAGCATTATGAGTTCTCTGTCTCCCTCTAATCAAAATTAAATACAGTCTTGGTACTTTAAATCCTCTTTATCTACTTTGCCTTCAGTATCTGAATTAGTCAAGATAAGATAAATTATACCACCTTAGTGAAATGAGTGCAATTGTGCGGTAGTTTGAGCATTCTTTCGCATTGCCTTTCTTTGGAATTGGAATGAAAACTGACCTTTTCCAGTCATGTGGCCACTGCTGAGTTTTCCAAATTTACTGGCATATTGAGTGCAGCACTTTCACAGCATCATCTTTCAGGATCTGAAACAGCTCAACTGGAATTCCATCACCTCCACTAGCTTTGTTTGTAGTGATGCTTCCTAAGGCCCTCTTGACTTCACATTCCAAGATGTCTGACTCTAGATTAGTGATCACATCATCATGATTATCTGGGTCATGAAAATCTTTTTTGTACAGTTCTTCCATGTATTCTTGCCACCTCTTCTTAATATCTTCTGATTCTGTTAGGTCCAGACCATTTCTGTCCTTTATCGAGCCCATCTTTGCATGAAATGTTCCCTTGGTATCTCTAATTTTCTTGAAGAGATCTCTAGTCTTTCCCATTCGGTTCTTTTCCTCTATTTCTTTGCTTTGATAGCTGAAGAAGGCTTTCTTATCTCTTCTTGCTAACACAAGCCGGAACTCTGCATTCAGATGCCTATATCTTTCCTTTTCTCCTTTGCTTTTCACTTCTCTTCTTTTCACAGCTATTTGTAAGGCCTCCCCAGACAGCCATTTTGCTTTTTTGCATTTCTTTTCCATGGGGATGGTCTTGATCCCTGTCTCCCGTACAGTGTCACGAACCTCATTCCATAGTTCATCAGGCACTCTATCTGAGCCCATCCTTGCATGAAATGTTCCCTTGGTATCTCTAATTTTCTTGAAGAGATCTCTAGTCTTTCCCATTCTGTTGTTTTCCTCTATTTCTTTGCATTGATCACTGAAGAAGGCTTTCTTATCTCTTCTTGCTATTCTTTGGAACTCTGCATTCAGGTGCTTATATCTTTCCTTTTCTCCTTTGCTTTTCGCCTCTCTTCTTTTCACAGCTATTTGTAAGGCCTCCCCAGACAGCCATTTTGCTTTTTTGCATTTCTTTTCCATGGGGATGGTCTTGATCCCTGTCTCCCGTACAGTGTCATGAACCTCATTCCATAGTTCATCAGGCACTCTATCTATCAGATCTAGGCCCTTAAATCTATTCCTCACTTCCACTGTATAATCATAAGGAATTTGATTTAGGTCATACTTGAATGGTCTAGTGGTTTTCCCTACTTTCTTCAATTTGAGTCTGAATTTGGCAATAAGGAGTTCATGATCTGAGCCACAGTCAGCTCCTGGTCTTGTTTTTGTTGACTGTATAGAGCTTCTCCATCTTTGGCTGCATAGAATATAATCAATCTGATTTTGGTTCCAGTTTACTGTAATATGATTTTATTGATCAGAGAGGCCACCTTAGGATTCCACTTAAGGGATTTTTATTGTTGGAAGTATTAAAAAGTATTTAATATCTTATTTGCTCCTGAGATGAACTTACATAATTTAGATTTTCAAAACATTATAATATAAAAACATCCACATTGTATGCTCTGAGATGAAGTAAAAACAGCAAAATTTCTGTTATTTGATAGTATTACTGTTGGGTTTATTGATATGTAAGTTTTTCTGATAAAAGCAGCACAGAAGTCATTGTTGTGAACCCACAGCTTAGTAGAAGAGGTGAACTCATGTACAAATTGAGGCATATTAACGTAGCAAGTATTAGAATTGCTCTGATTTATTTAGCTGGATATATGGACCTGTGTATGTTTTTGAAAGTTATTTTTCATTCCAGTATATTTCTTCTACCGCTCTTAATTACTGCATGTGATTATTAGGATGTTGTTGTTTTTGTTGTTCAGTCGTGTCCAACTCTGTGATCTCATGGACTGCATCATGCCAGGCTTCTCTGTCTTCCACTGCCTCCTGGAGTTTGCTCACATTCATGTCCATTAAGTTGGTGATGCTATCTAACCATCTCATCCTCTGCTGCCCACTTCTTCTCATACTTTTAAAATGAACTGTTAACGGATCTATGTTTAAATATTTTTGGTAAGGTTAATAATGTTCAGTATAATTGCATCTATTGATAAAGTAGTCAAAAATATTGTAAACACAGAGCAAGGACGAAAAGGTGAATCTTATAAAACCTTATAATTCTAGAAGTTTTGTTTAAGGATTCACTTAAATCTTTTAACATATGTTATCTTATACCTGTGAGTACATAATAAATATTATTTGATACCAGTATTGAAATTCATATCTGTTCTTTATTTATCAGACTTTAAAATTACTTTAAGATGCATAGAAATGAAAGTACTCAGTTATTTTCAATAGTATCTGAGGTTGAATATAACCTCACATTTAAATTATTATGCTGAATATCACTAGATACAGTCCTGTGGACTTCCTACCATAATTATTTGTTGGGATTTACTGAGGACTGTTATACCTGAAGGTAACACATACTTGAGTGGTAACCTCTAGTCTACATTCAGAAAAAATTTATGATCTTTATAAAAATTAATTGAGAACCAAGCATTGTTAAAGTTCTGTGTGGATTTATATCCTACCCTATTGAGGTGAGGTGAAGTCGCTCAGTCGTGTCCGACTTTTTGCGACCCCATGGACTGTAACCTACTAGGCTTCTCCGTCCATGGGATTCTCCAGGCAAGAATACTGGAGTGGATTGCCATTTCCTTCTCCAGGGGATCTTCCCGACCCAGGGATCGAACCTAGGTCTCCCGCATTGGAGGCAGATGCTTAAACCTCTGAGCCACCAGGGAAGCCCCATTACTACTTTTTAAAAAGCTTGTTGAAAACTGAAACATACACAAAAATAGAGGAAATTATATGAAGAGAGTTGTATGAAGCTGGGTAAACTGCATATCACCTGTGAATTATCAGCTCATGGCCAGCTTTGTTTTCTCCATATTCCTCCCCCTATTCTTGTATTATTTTGAAACAAATCCAAAATATCATTTCATTTCATCCATAAGTATTCCATTGTGTATCTTTGAAAGATAAGGATCTTTAAAAACATAATTCTAATATCATTTATAGTTTCAAATAGCTAGTCAGTGTTCAAATTTTCCTACTTCTCGAAATTCTTTTCATAGTGTATTTGTTGAAATAGGTCCAAAGTATAACTATATATTACAATTGATATATTTCATGTGTCTTTTGATATTGTTCTCCATTCTTCTTATTTTTCCCCTTTCAAAATATTTATTGAAGAAATTATCTTTGTAGTGCTTCTCACAGTCTGAATTTTGCCAACTTCATCCACATGTTTATTTGCAGGTTTCCTTTTGCCTATACTTTCTATAAACTTGTAGTTAGATTTAAAGGCTTGATCAGGTTTAAGTTTTTCTTAGAAATCATTTATCTGGTTGTCTCTTTTTATGATATAAGCAGCCATTCAATGATCATTGCCTAGATTTATCATCTCATTGTGGTTTGCAAATCATGATATTCTAATTCTAAACTTCTTTATTCATTTATTAATGGAATATTTCTGTAAAGCCATACTTCTCCATAACAATTATTTGGTGATTCTGAAGGACGTTCTTACAAGGATAGGCAAGAAAAATTCTAGGTTCTTTTCCTTTATCTGGCAGTTTTTGAAATAATGAATTGAAAATCTAGCATCTTCCAAATGTTTTATAAGCACAAGGTTTTATAAATGTTTGAAGTATCAATGTTTTTTGTCTTTTTTTTGAGCTTTATTTATTGGCTGTGCTGAGTCTTTGTTACTGAGTGGGCTTTCTCTAGTGGTGAGTGGGTTCTATTCTTTGTTGTGGTATGTGAGCGTCTCGTTGTGGTGGCTTCTCTTATGAAGCACAGGATCTAGGACTCATGGGCTTCAGTAGCTGTTGCTCCCGGGCTCTAGAGCAGGCTCATATATGTGGCTTATGGTCTTAGTTCCTCTGTGGCATGTGGGATCCTCCTGGATAAGGGATTAAACCCGTGTCTCCTGCATTGGCAGGAGGGTTCTTTACCACTGAGATACCAAGGAAGCCCCAAGTTTTTTGCTTTTAAAAATTTTCATTGGTATTCGTTTTGTTCTTATATAGGAACCTCCTCAAATCCTTTTGATTCTTTGAGTAGTTGTTGATGGTTTTCTTACTTCATGTTATGATGGGATATTCATGTTACACTTTTTATGTTCCAGATTTGCCAACTGCCATTTCTCTAAGGAGCCCTAATTTCTTTTAGTAGGAAATGGTACTTAGAAATTATAGTCTAGGTGCTCCTTGTAGGAAGGTGTTCCTTGCTACACCTCTGACCAAAGGCTGATTGGTCATGATTGCCAAGCCTTTTTAGTGGATAGAGCTAGAAAATAAAGTTTCCTTCTTAAAGAAAAAATATGAGTTTGTTCCAAGAACGTTCCAGGATAGTTCCATTGTGTACTGATAAATTTAGGACTCTAGAGTTTTTGTTTCTTCAACTTTGCATATATATTTACCTTTCGAGCAGGCTAAAAGCTGTGCTTCCTAATGACACCAACATAATTACTCATTTGTTTTATCCAACAATATACATAGAATTGGGCTTCCCAGTTGATGCTAGTGCTAGAGACGCAGGTTTGATCCCTGAATTGGGAAGATCCCCTGGAGGAGGGCATGGCAACCAACTCCAGTATTCTTGCCTGGAGAATTCCATGGACAGAGGAGCCTGGAGGGCTACGGTCCGTAGGGTTGCAGAGTCGGACACGACTGAAGTGACTTAGCACACACATACATAGAGTGCTCTCAGAACTAACAATATTATTACTACAAACACATAGGATTTCTTTTTGTTTTTCTAAAGGTATATCCCTTGTGGGATGAATGGATAAATTACTGTGTTTTAAAGTCACTTGAGATAATTTCCTCTTTTGTAGATATGCCTCTAGTTTAATACATAGTTAAGCTCATTTATTTGATTTGCTTTAGATATTTAAGGGTTACTGTTTTTAGGTGTAACATTGTTTTACAACTATGTTAAGTGGTTACATGGTTCCAAAGTCAGATCTATGAAAGAAGATAATTCGGAGAAATTTAACTTCTGTCTTGGTCCCCTTCCTCTCTACTCCTGTTAGTCATCATTTTAAAAAGTTTTAGTTTATATTTATTCATCTATCTGTCCTTCATCTTAGATAAGCAATTGCATACTGTACATAGTTTTCTCCACCTTACTGTTTTTACCTTACATATACCCTGTAGATCATGCTATAGTACACATTCTCAATGGAGAATATCACCTCAGTTCAGTTCAGTTCAGTCGCTCAGTCGTGTCCGACTCTTTGCGACCCCATGAATCGCAGCACGCCAGGCCTCCCTGTTCATCACCATCTCTCGGAGTTCACTCAGACTCACATCCATCGAGTCAGTGATGCCATCCAGCCATCTCATCCTCGGTCGTCCCCTTCTCCTCCTGCCCCCAATCCCTCCCAGCATCAGAGTCTTTTCCAATGAGTCAACTCTTCGCATGAGGTGGCCAAAGTACTGGAGT
>SJYT01083475.1:17616-68947 GCA_006410635.1 Cephalophus harveyi | reverse complement strand
CTCTTCACTTTCTGCCATAAGGGTGGTGTCATCTGCATATCTGAGGTTATTGATATTTCTCCCAGCAATCTTGATTCCAGCTTGTGTTTCTTCCAGTCCAGCGTTTCTCATGATGTACTCTGCATAGAAGTTAAATATCACCTCAGGGAGGGGCAATTGGTTTTTGAAGGGTTAAAAAAAAGCCTTGAATTTTACAATGATTTGTTGTGCTCCAAAGGCCATGGTACCTAAATGGATATACAGTATATCTGTGATATTAAAATTTCATGGGGGATGATTAGGAATAAAAATGTCTAAAAGGATGTTTTAGGGAGGCAATAATGACAAAAAGGTTGAGAAACTGCTCTGTAGCAGTATATAGTATATTCAGTTCAGTTCAGTCACTCAGTCATGTCCAACTCTTTGCGACCCCATGAATTGATATTAATTGCAGGTTAATAGGGTCTTGCAGATTATATTTTGCAGATATATAGGGTCTGTTATGCTGCTGTCTATTGAGTCCCACAGAGTCGGACATGACTGAAGCGACTTAGCAGCAGCAGCATGATATAACTAGCCTTCTGTTCGTCAGCATTTAGGTTGTTTCCATTCCTTTGCCATTATCAACAGTGCTGCAATGAATGTACATTCTTTTGTATTTTTACCTATATACTTTTTTTTTTTATTTTTTTTAATTTTAATTTTATTTTTACTTTATACCTATATACTTTTGAGACAGATTCTGAAAGTGAGATTCCTAGGTCAAAGGCTAATTGCCTATGTGATTTTCCAGGACACTGTCAAGTTCCTTTTATGGTAGTATTTTAGTTTATAATAGTGGATATGTTCTAAATTAGTTCATTATGAGATGTCACCATTGATGAGAACCTTATTAGACTTCTAATTAGCTGTAAGAAATATAATTTTCATATTACAAAATGCAAATTTATATTATCAGACTTTTTCAAATTATCACTATACTACTACCATATGTTGTTCATAAACGAAAAGCAATGGATCTGTCTAAAAGGCCACATGCTTTAGACTAATTTTTTTAAAATGTGCTGTCTCTATCTGGTCATGGTCAGGACAGTTGCTGACATTGACTTTGTTTTTCAAGTAAATGTAGCATAAGATTTTAAAATGTTTTTTATTTAATTGCTGCTGCTAAGTCACTTCAGTCGTGTCCAACTCTGTGTGACCCCATAGACGGGAGCCCACCAGGCTCCCCCGTCCCTGGGATTCTCCAGGCAAGAACACTGGAGTGGGTTGCCATTTCCTTCTCCAATCCAAGAAAGTGAAAAGTGAAAGTGAAGTCACTCAGTCGTATCTGACTGTTAGCAACCCCATGGGCTGCAGCCTACCAGGCTCCTCCGTCCATGGGATTCTCCAAGCAAGAGTACTGGAGTGGGGTGCCATTGCCTTCTCCGTTTATTTAATTATAAATGTTTAAATTTAAGAGAAATTTCACTTAAGTTTTGAAATGCTTTGTACCAATTAGATTACCTGATTTTCTTCAACCCATTGTTTTCATGAAACTATTCAATTGTATGGCAAAAACCCCTTTGGATATGAAGCTATTCATCCTTAGTTCTCTTAAGAGCAGGGATTAACTACATGGAACCCTTCTTGTCGTTTGGACCATACGTGTTTTTTCCAGGGAAAAGTTTCCACATTTTTTTAGTAATGCTTCCCCTTATTACCCCTACAACTTTGCTCAAGTTAGAGTCCCTCTCACTTTAACCCTAATTAGGATCTGCAAATATGAAAGAGATAGGTTAAAAAGGAACATTATATTTTATGAGAAAAAGTTCCAGGGATATATTGTAGCTCAGTATTTTTATTTTTTCATTCTTATGTTCTGATGACTTTCAGTTTAATGGCCTGAGGGATGTTGCACAGTAACTCAAACTGATTGTGATGGAGATTAATTGAATCAGACTATCCCTATAGTTCTTCAGATATTTATGTATACCCAGAACAGGGCCTGGTACACAGTATGCGCTTATATTTATTCCATAAATAAATGACTGAGGAGCTACTGACATTTATATTCAGTAAGTGGTTAATGAGGAAAGGATTTTAGAATAGCTGATTATTTCATCTGTGCAAAAAGGACTAAAAAAAAAACGGTCATGAAGTTTTGTAGAACCAGGTTTCCTATAGTAGATTTAACTGTTTGGAGGTTAAAGATATAAAGGGAAAAATAGAATTTGGGAGACAATGTGAAACTGTCACAGTTATTTTTGTTAAGTTAAAAGACTTCATTTTATTAAAATGTCACCTTGTTGCACAAGTACTATCAACTAGAAAAGTTCTGCTGCCTAGTTGATCCCTTGATTGTGGAGTAAATATGGGTTTTTAGTAAATGTAGGTAACATTTCCCTCTTTCTTTGTAGGCATTTGGGATCACAGCTTTGTGAATTAGAAAAACTGATAGATAAAATGATGATTGCAGAATTTTCTACTTATTCTCACAGTGACTTAAATAGACCATTGGAAGATGACTGTCAAATTTTAGAAGAGGTATGTCCTTTGAACTCTAGAATGAAATTGATCTCATTGCTTAGTGTTATTTCCTAACGCATTGTATAGAACATTCTTCTTAGGTTATAGTGGGCAAAATTATCTTCAGTATCAGTCTGTGTGAGACCTATGAAATCTTTCACTATGTGACTTTAGAAAGCACTATACTTATTAACCTTTGAAATTAGAGAATAAGTAATTTTATAGCTTAATTAAAAATGGAAATTAAAGTCTTTATATAGCTTATAACCCAAGTTCCAAATGTAGATATAGGATGATAAACTTATATCTTTGTGTATGCATATAGTGGAGTGTGTCTTATATAAAAAGTGATCGTTATTGTATGGTATTTTACCTGTCATTCACATTCACTGAGCACCTGTTATGAACGGTTTTTATGCATGTGCATGCACAAATGCATCATATTTGGTAATTTATTTGGTAACTTCATGCTGATTACTGCCAAGAACTATTAATAGTAAAGAATCCAAAGTGTCCTGATAGCAGCCTAATCAGTAAAGAGATTTTTGTGTTAGCAGTTCAGTCAGTTCAGTTCAGTTCAGTCACTCAGTCGTGTCCGACTCTTTGCGACCTCATGAATTGCAGCACATCCGGCCTCCCTGTCCATCACCAACTCCCGGAGTTCACTCAGACTCACGTCCATCGAGTCAGTGATGCCATCCAGCCATCTCATCCTCTGTCGTCCCCTTCTCCTCCTGCCCCCAATGCCTTCCAGCGTCAGAATCTTTTCCAAAGAGACAACTCTTTGCATGAGGTGGCCAAAGTACTGGAGTTTTAGCTTTAGCACCATTCCTTCCAAAGAAATCCCAGGGCTGATCTCCTTGAGAGTGGACTGGTTGGATCTCCTTGCAGTCCAAGGGACTCTCAAGAGTCTCTCCACAAATAATCCAGGTCATCATTCCAGTGTTGTAGACCACTAATTTAAAAGCACAGGGCTTATAGAGTATTTATTAGTCATCAGGGTTTGAGAAGGATACTTGATAGCTTCTTATTGAAACTAGACTAAAATAAATTGTTCTGCCCCCAAACCAGCTTCATTTGATCCACTGTAGTAGGATGGGATTTGCCTGTTTTAGAATAATGACTGCAAAAATCTGATGACAAGATTGCTTTGGAAAGGGGTTTTTAAGGCTTCTAGAAAATACCATATTCAATATAGAGATTTCAGGGTTAAACAATTGATTATTTCTACTTCTAAGTGAGATTATTTTGTACTTAAGTTGTATACCCTTTTGTTTTAATAGGAAAGACTAATCTCTCTTGTATTTGGACTTTTAAAACAAAGAAAACTTAATTTTTTAGAAATATATAGTGAAGAAATGATTATTACAGCAAAGAATATCATTAAACAGGTAATTGTACGTTTTTATTTTATAAATTTTGGTGTAGAATCTTTTGTGAAGTTTATTTTTACATTATCTTGTAATATATTTAGTATCATAATATTTTCTCATTTATTTAAAAATTTTAAATATAGAAAACTAGAACAAAGAAAAATATAGCCCAACTAGTCAAAAAGATTATCATTTGACTATTTAAAAGTGTAAGTAGTTAGTTATTAGTGTTTTTCATTGGTGCTGTCATACTGTGTATATAATTTTGAATTGTACAAATATTTCAATTTGAATCATAACATAAACATTTCCTCATAAGCCTTCAGAAAGATCACTTTTAAAGGTTATATAAAATTCCATCAACATCCTGTTACTTAAACCTGTTGAACCTTTCCTCTGTGTTAAATATTTAGGTCATTTTCTGTTTGGTAGCATAAAGATCCCTGTGACAAACAACTTTGGTATAAAGTTTTGTTTGTTTAGTTTTTTCATATTTAAGACTGTTTTCTTAGTAACTGATTCCTGAAGTAGAATTGTTGGTCAGAGAGTGAAAAGTATTCTTAAATTGTTTGATGCATGGAGTTGAATTGCTTTTTTTTTTTTTTAAACTAAAAAAAGATTTTACCAATAGTATTTACTTACACCAGCATTTCTTCTTATCCTGAGCTCTAAGAATTTATCATTGTAAACTAAAATCTATTGGTTTTTTTTTTTAGTATTCTTTGATTTTTGTTTTGACTTTTCAAATAAATCTCATTCACTGAACTTTAGTTTTTCTGTATTTGAAAAATAACAATTTTGAATGTATTTGTTAGGCTTAACTGATCATCGTTAGGTTAAATGTACATTTTTTAGTTTTTAATGTTTAAATAAAACAAGAACTAAATATACACGTATCTTAGCAATTCTATTTCTAGGTAATTTACCCATCAGAAATTTGTACATAGACCACCAAAACAGCACAAGCATTTCATGGCAGCATATTTGTAATTAAAAAATAAAAATAAAAAACTGGAAAAACCCAAATTTTTTCATCAATAGGAAAAGTAAATAAAATTGTAGCATATTTACATCACTGAATTCTATAACAGCAATGAAAACGAATAATTACATGGAACAAACAGCATGGATTTTCACATACATACTGTGGAGCGAAGGAAGCCAGACACAGAAGAGTACACACTGTATGATTCCACTGACCTAAAAATTCAAACATGAGCAAACTTAGTCTATGATGTTAGAACTTAGGATAGTAATGTCTTTGGGGAGGAAGTAGTAACCAGGAGGGGAACAAGAGAGGGGATGACTGGTAATGTTCAATTTCATAATCTGAGTTCTGTTTAAATAGGTGTACTCTACTTGTAAAATAAATATTGAGCTATAAGTATAATTTGTTCAGTTTTCTGTATGTATATTTTAAACGGTTTTTAAAAACTGCTGTGCTTTAATTGCTAGACTTCTAAGTCTGAGCATTTATTTTTTTAAAACTTTAAACTTTTGCATGTATTTTGAGAAGTGTGACCTCCAAAGTGAATTTCTTTTGGAATTTTAGTATGAAGCTTAAACCATGTTCCTAAGAATTATAGTTCTGTGGGGACTTTTTGTGTGCATGTGTTGTGTGTTTGTTTATGTGTGTAACTTTGAACAGTTTTAAACAGTAGGAAATTTTAATTAGTACAGTTTAAGCATTCTCTGGAATAATTATTTAATAGGGTACTGCTGCAATTTGTAAGAGACAAAAGAGAGGTTTGGTAAAATGATTATCATAGTCACTGAGGCCCTTATTAATAAACAATGAACATGTAGTACTTACAATTTTAAAGATGTTAATCAAATTTTTTTCCTTAAATTTTGCAGTGTGTGATTAATAAAGTTTCACAAATAGAAGATATAGACACAGATGTTGTTTTGAAGTAAGTATAAATATTAAGTTTGGGTTACCAGTCAGGGAAAAGATAACACATTAGAATAAAGATAGAATAAGGAGGATTTAGTTAAGGAATTATTTACTAAAGTATGGGCAGAGTATAGGAAAATCACAAGTGATAGTGCAGTACCTTTAAGGGGCAAAGTGAAAGTGAAGTCACTCAGCCATGTCCGACTCTTTGTGACCCCATGGACTGTAGCCTATCAGGCTCCTCCATCCATGGGATTTTCCAGGCAAGAGTGCTGGAGTGGATTGCCGTTTCCTTCTCCAGGGGATCTTCCCGACCCAGGAATCGAACCAGGGTCTCCCGCATTGCAGGCAGACGCTTTACCATCTGAGCCACCAGGGAAGCCTTAAGGGGCAAAGAGAGCCATTAATAGAATTTGGAAGGAGAAAACAATGTCAGTAGTTAGAATAATCTTGTAGTAATTGAATTGATGTTCAGTGGAGGGAGCCAGTCATTCTGTGGTAACCACTCCGGGGCAGAGATGGAACTGTCAGCACCTTTCCTCCTTTCAGTCTTTTGCAAGGGCTCCTCACTGGCCAAGTCCACAGGTCAGCCTCCCAGGGCTGAGAGAGGGTGGAGATGTACATAGATACGGAGGGTGGAAATTGAAGAAGCTTAGCAGTGCTAAATTTGTTTAGCCATATAATTAAAATGCAGTTAACTTTGAGAAGTTTGAATGCATGACTTAGAATTGCCCATGTCCATAATTTTTTCTTTTCCCTTGAAATTCCTGTTTTTCTACTTTGAGAAAAATAGTGATAAGTATTTTATGACTATGAATTTCTTGTTCATATGCACATATAAGTTTTATTAACTGGTCTAAGATATGAATAGTAATATGGACAACTGTAAAACTTCTTTGGGCCAGGTTCATAGAATGAGAATTGTGGACTTCTAATTTGCACACTTACCTAGTGAAAGCTCAGGTTCAGAATTAGTTGAAGCAGTCCTAATAAAGCAGGGATCACTAGTAGTTAGAAAAATTAAGTTATTGGACCATTGCTAACGGTCCTACATACATGGAGAGTCAGTTTTTAATTTTTTTCTTCCGTATGAAATTTTCTTAACTTAGAGAACATCCTATATCTCAAATATATAGGAGTACCTTTTGAGAATAAATTCCTAAGTGTAGCATCATTAATTAAAAATTTAGAGTAATAAGTCATTATAGTGTTCTGAAATACCTTTATGGAATTCTGTTTTTTATTTTAAAAATTGATGTCAGCTATAAAAATACTGGCTATACTTTTATATATTATACTAATATAATATTTAGCGTGTGTGTGTGTGTATATATATATATATATATATATATAACATTCTAGATATAAATATTGGCTAATACATAGCATTTTTTTATTCATTGTGCATTGTCCTGAGTACTTATTGACTCAGTTAATACTAACATCTACCATATGTGGTAGCTTTCATCACTTTTTCCATATGAGCTTCCCTGGTGGCTCAGTGGTAGAGAATCTGCCTGTAATGCAGGAGACATGAGTTCAGTCCGTGGGTTGTGAAGATCCCCTGGAGAAGGAAATGGCAACCCACTCCAGTATTCTTGCCTGGAGAATCCCCAAGGACAGAGGAGCCTGGCAGGCTATCTTCCATGGGGTTGGAAAAGAGCTGGACACAACTGAGAGACTTTCGCTCACTAAGTCACTTGGCCAGAGTCATAAAATTAGTTAAGTGGCAGGGCTGGATCTTGAACCAAGACACTGTGGCTCAAGAGCCCATACTCTTAGCCACTATGCCATGTTACCCTTCATATATAGAAAAGTACTTTTAGTTTGTAGTTAGAAAAATAGGTTATTAAGTTTTTTAGGGGAGCTGTTATGTTTCTCATTTTTATTCCAGCATATATCTTTTCCACATTTAACCTAAATTAGTTTACTTCTCTATCCCTTTACATCGAATGACCACAAAGCATGTTCACATGGAATTAATACATGATAAAGATGTCTTAGGGAGAAGGCAATGGCAACCCACTCCAGGACTCTTGCCTGGAAAATCCCATGGACGGAGGAGCATTGTAGGCTGCAGTCCATGGGGTCGCTAAGAGTCGGACACGACTGAGCGACTTCACTTTCACTTTTCACATTCATGCATTGGAGAAGGAAATGGCAACCCACTCCAGTGTTCTTGCCTGTAGAATCCCAGGGACGGGGGAAGCCTGGTGGGCTGCCGACTCTGGGGTCGCACAGAGTCGGACACTACTGAAGCGATTTAGCAAAGATGTCTTAGAGATGTTTAAACAAGGAGTTGTTTACTAATTGACTTCTTCATCTCTGTTGTATAATTGTAGATTAAATTGCATTTTATTCTTTTGTTACTAGATAGTATCTAGTGTAGTTTCCTCCAACTTGTAGATAACATCATACTGGCCCCAAGACAGTCATTATTTTTGTTTGAATTTTTTTTCTAGGCTTGCAGATCAGATGAGAATGTTGAATTTTCCTCAATGGTTTGATTTACTAACGGATATTTTCTCCAAGTTTACAATTTTCCTACAGAGAGTTAAGGTAAGCTTATGTGATTTATCAGTTTGTCCAGAATGTCTCTAAAATTGTCCGGTTTCTAGACACAAAAATTTGAATAAAACAAAATTTTTTATTTTTGCAATTTTTCTAAAGGAGCTTTGTTTTAAATAAGATTTGAAGTTCTTCAGAGTATTTTGGTAACTTTTTTTTTTTTTTTTTAATAATTCTGGACGATTTATTTCATTTTAAAAAGAAATATGCTTCAGTTCAGTTCAGTCGTTCAGTTGTGTCTGACTCTTTGCGACCCCATGAACCGCAGCACGCCAGGCCTCCCTGTTCATCACCAATTCCCAGAGTTCACTCAAACTCACTTCCATCGAGTTGGTGATGCCATCCAGCCATCTCATCCTCTATCATCCCCTTCTCCTCCTGCCCCCAATCCCTCCCAGCATCAGAGTCTTTTCCAATGAGTCAGCTCTGCATGAGGTGGCCAAAGTACTGGAGTTTCAGCTTTAGCATCATTCCTTCCAAAGAACACTTAGGGCTGATCTCCTTTGGAATGGACTGGTTGAATCTCCTTGCAGTCCAAGGGACTCTCAAGAATCTTCTCCAACACCACAGTTCAAAAGCATCAATTCTTTGGCACTCACCTTTCTTCACAGTTCAACTCTCAAATCCATACATGACTACTGGAAAAACCATAGCCTTGACTAGATGGACCTTTGTTGGCAAAGTAATGTCTCTGCTTTTGAATATTCTATCCAGGTTGGTCACACCTTTCCTTCCAAGGAGTAAGCGTCTTTTAATTTCATGGCTGCAGTCACCATCTGCAGTGATTTTGGAGCCCAAAAAACTAAAGTCTGACACTGTTTCCACTGTTTCCCCATCTATTTCCCATGAAGTGATGGGACCAGGCATTAAATATTATACAGTAATATTTCCTTTTGTGATTTTGTGATGCTTGAATCTATCTAGATTATCTATAGTTAAAATATTGTGAAATACTCAAAAATCTATCCCATAACACTTAATTTTTCTAGGAATTTAATATTAATATTATGCTGATACCATAATATTTTTAACATACAGTTTATATTTATATTACTCTACTAATGTTCTTTTTTGCAGGTTTTTATTTCATTTTTAAGCCTGGGATCCAATCATGTATCAGGCATCATATTTAATTACTTTGTGGTCAAGCCAGTTAATTTTAATCCAATCAATATAAGGAAAAAAACACATGTCACACAGCATTTTTCAGAAGAAAAGATGTCATAGACTCTAGTATGTGTTTGTTGGGATTACCAACATGTCGTAATTGTTTTAATAAGACAGTCCTTAGGAATTACTGAATATAAGAGGCTGTTAGTGAAATGTGATATTCTTTGAATTATCAAGTGTCAATATTTCGTTTATGTTCTAGTCAAGATCCCTGGCATCTCCTGAGTTTCATATTAAAAACGATCTGGGGGACTTAGGTATTTATCTATGACTTATTAAAATTGGGATGATGCTCTACATCACATCTATAAGCTTTCTGGTTGAAATGGGAAAAGTTTTTATAAAATGTGATTCATTGCATTTAATTTAGACTCCTACCCAAATGTTGATCTTATCTATTGATAGTGATAGATATCAAACCTGTATCTGTGAATTGTACAATATAAGGCCATGTTTTCACTTTTTATTCTATTCCCACCATGACTTCATCACACACTTCTGGATATATAGAACTCCTACATTGTGGCCACAGGACTGGAAAAGGTCAGTTTTCATTCCAATTCCAAAGAAAGGCAATGCAAAAGAATGCTCCAATTACCGCACAATTGCACTCACCTCACATGCTAGTAAAGTAATGCTCAAAATCCTCCAAGCCAGGCTTCAGCAATACGTGAACCGTGAACTCTCTGATGTTCAAGCTGGCTTTAGAAAAGGCAGAGGAACCAGAGATCAAATTGCCAACATCCGCTGGATCATGGAAAAAGCAAGAGAGTTCCAGAAAAACATCTACTTCTGCTTTCTTGACTATGCCAAAGCCTTTGACTGTGTGGATCGCAATAAACTGTGGAAAATTCTGAAAGAGATGGGAATACCAGACCACCTGACCTGCCTCTTAAGAAATCTGTATGCAGGTCAGGAAGCAACAGTTAGAACTGGACATGGAACAACAGACTGGTTCCAAATAAGAAAAGGAGTCCGTCAAGGCTGTATATTGTCACCCTGCTTATTTAACTTATATGCAGAGTACATCATGAGAAACGCTGGACTGGAAGAAACATTGAACCGTGAACTCTCTGATGTTCAAGCTGGCTTTAGAAAAGGCAGAGGAACCAGAGATCAAATTGCCAACATCCGCTGGATCATGGAAAAAGCAAGAGAGTTCCAGAAAAACATCTACTTCTGCTTTATTGACTATGCCAAAGTCTTTGACTGTGTGGATCACAATAAACTGTGGAAAATTCTGAAAGAGATGGGAATACCAGACCACCTAACCTGCCTCTTGAGATAATGTTAAGATAAATTAAATAATAGCTGTATATATACTGGCCAGTTCAGCTCAAAAACGGTGTCTATACAAAGCTCACAGCAAAGGCCGGTATTTCCTTTAACTTCCTCCATACATATCTAGGAAAACAGAAGTGTTCTACAACTGCTTGATTTTGAAGTCAGGGAGTTGATTTTGTTCTTTCAGGATCCCAAGAGTACTCAATAATGGATGGATGGATGGATGGATGGATGAATAGATGGATGGAATAATACCTATTGATACCTGTGTGCATATATTCAAGAAATTAAATTCTGAATTTCATAGGAATTCAGTTCTGAATAAATTCATAGCAGAATCTCATTCCTACAGAATCAAATTCATCTGAGGAATTTTCATCAAATAAATGTTATTTGAACTAAATCTCCAACTGCAGGATTTTTTGCAGTTGGACAGATGTATATACAGTATTGAGCTTCCCTGGTGACTCAAATGGCAAAGAATCTCCCTACAATGCAGGAGACCAGGGTTTGATCCCTTGGGTTGGGAAGTTCCTCTGGAGAAGGGAATGGCTACCCATTCCAGTATTCTTGCCTGAAGAATTCCATAGGCAGATGAGCCTGGTGGGCTACAGTCTAAGTGGTTGCAAGAGTCAGACACGACTCACTAACTAACCATATACAGTATCATCTCATTTAGTTTGGCGGTAGTTTCAACCAAAATCTGAATTAATTTAATAATAAAATTGAAGAGAAGTTATAGCATCATTTGAAACCTATTTATTTGGAAGACAGCTACAAGGATTCATGTAATCCTGAGGTACTGTCCTCTAGGTTCTAGACAGAAATAAGAAAGAACCCCTAAAAAAGTTGGAATATCAAGGTCCTACCAATGAAGGACAACTTAATAGATCAGATATGTAAGAAACAGAGAACCTGTTTTGTGAAGAATGCCAAAATGACAGTAAGCTGATGAGGAAGAAAAAGCCATAGGATGTTGGAAATCATGACAGAAAACCAAACGTAATGCCAGTGGTCAGGGAAATCCTATGTAGAACCTCTCTATGAGGCTAAAGGGCACTGCCAGTCATTCATAGAGTTCATCAGTTACTTGTAGCTATACTAAATACTGTTATTTGTTTGCTTTGTAGTGTTTAATATGATTGGTGATTTTCATTCTCACATATTTATACAAATCTAGCCTGGTAGGCTGCAGTCCATGGGGTCACGAAGAGTTGGACGTGACTGAGCGACTTCACTTTCACTTTTCACTTTCATGCATTGGAGAAGGCAATGGCAACCCACTCCAGTGTTCTTGCCTGGAGAATCCCAGGGACAGGGGAGCCTGGTGGGCTGCCGTCTATGGGGTCACACAGAGTTGGACATGACTGAAGCAACTTAGCAGCAGCAGATTAAAAATACCAATTGTTGTATCATCATTATAAGATCCTCAAGTGAACTGCTATAATGACAATTTCCAGAAAAAAGAAAAAGCATGAGATTGTTTTCAAACTGATTAGCAACTGTACTTCATTGCACAACCATATGAAAAAAAAAAAAAACACATTTGGAAACATAGGAGCAAGATTAGTGGGGCCTTTGAGCCATAGTCTCAATTTGGATTCCATTCACTTTACCTGGCAACAGAGCCAATTTAGCAGGCATCAGGCTGTGCAGAAGATTTTCATGTAAACGAAAACAGTTTGGGGCATTTTGCTTTCCCTCAGTAAAAGTGAAATATCACTTTTCACTGGCACTACAAAAATAAAACTGAATGGTGAAAAGATAAGCTAGTTGATAAAAGATAAAAAAACAATTACACTGGTACCTGAAAACTTATTTGAATCTGTAACTCACACATTATACCCCCAAAAATTTAAGATTAAAAATTTCTGTGAACAGATTTAAATTTGTTAAAATATAGAAAAATACTATGAAAATAAATAAATAAATAAATAAATAAAACATAGGTTAATATAGAAGGATCCAGAGCAGAGTCCATTACCGGGAGAACTAATCTGGCAGGTGCAACAACCTCTTGGAGATCATGGGCCATGATTCTAGTGAGTACTAACAAGTGAAACATGCAGGTGTAGAAGGTATTAAAGGACAAAGCACAGAAATAACATTCTGAAATTTATAGGAGTAAAATCACCAAATTAAGAATAATCATTGTATGTATTTTCAATATTGTTTTTTTATCATTTTATATATTTCATATTTAAACTAATTCTTTACATATATTTAAACTAATATATTTATATAATTCTTTAAAGATCTCAACAGCATTGAGATCTTTAAATAAAATTAATAAAAACTTTTAAATAATTGAAATAACAAAAGAAGAAGTTCCCAAACATTATAATGCAGCTCTATGTGACTCATTATTAGTGTGGATTTTTGAAATTCATTTTAGCCTTTTACCTCTATCCTAGAATCATAATCACCTGGCCTTGACATCATAAGACTTTAACAGATTATCTCAGTCTTACAGTTCCCATAAAGCCCAGTCATCCAGGGATGAACATTTTTAAATTCTTCCCAGATGTGCCCATTACTCTGTTACTTGATTTTTTCACGCATACATGCATGCATTCATTCATTCAATAAATACATATTTAGTTCCTACTGGGACCACATGAAACAACAAAAGGCAAGGAAAATGTGATTAGTCATAGATTTTGGCTCAAGGAGGTTATGGTTCTAATATAAGATAAAATATATGCACAAATAAAGACCACAGAGAACCAAATTTCAAAATGCATATATCATAAGTGTACAGAGGAAGTACCTTGATAATTTAAGGAAGAGAAAGAGCAAGAGTAAACTCATGAGTGAGAGAGATGCCAACTGGGGAGAAGAAAAATGCTCTTCCAACATGGAGTCTCTTCTCTTTCACTTGCTAAGTGTATACTAGAAGACTTTATGCTTTATCCAGAAGCCTTGAGGACAAGTACTTGGTGTATCTCTAGCATCTAGCCCAGTACCAAAATCAGCAAAGGCATTCAGCATGTCTTTGTTGAAGTTAATTAATTAATTAATGGATATTTCTATCTGGGTTTTTGGGTACTAGCATTTGAATTTATGAAAATACATTATAACCCCTAGCTATTTCTTATTGCAAAACTGAAATAAAAACAAATAGTTCTGTAAAGAATAAAATACACTCACAAGTGAAAAAGTCATTTAAATATTTGATACATTTGTAAATTGAATTTTAATGACAGGAGAACTATTAACTTTCAAACATAATTCAATTTTTTTCACTTTGTGATATCACTCTGCGGGAGTTCACTATAATGTTATTTTCACACAAAAGGCACTAGAAAAATTATTGTCCTCCTGCAAATAGTGTTTTCTTTCACATTATTCTCAAGCTATAGACATTTGAAATTTTTCAAAATCATATTGAGCTCCTGTCTTATTCTATACTTGTACTCTCAAGATAGCAATTGTTAGTTTAGTTGGCAACTTAGATCTTAAGAAAATACTAAAATTTAATATTATGTCATGGGTTATTTGTAAGAATTTAAAAGTATAACTAGTTTTGTTTTCTAAGTTTAAGGGTAGCATAACATAAATTCAGGCTTTTAATTACTTCCAAAAAAGGCTTCTTTAAATAAATTACTAGTAGAATCAAGATAACTAAAATTAATGCTGCAACAGTCTATTGTGCTCACATGAATTAAGCATTAGAATGTTTAAGAGCACCAGAGATAGATTGCTTTTCAAACAAATTTCAAAGTGTAAAATATATTATCTTTGTGGGAGGATCTATAAAAGTAACTATTGAATCACTTCTCCAGCAATATTGACTCTGGCCAATAAATCTGGAAAATAGCAAAACTATTTTCAAATAAAGATAACTAGTTTGTTTTGCACTCACAAAGGATAAATAACATAGCAGAATCAGCCAGTCAGAGCAGAGAACACACACACACACATATACACATCCTTATATATGCACACATCTGTCTCCTAGCTCACTCCATCAATTGCCTTCCTTTCCTCTCTTGCATATTTGTCTCTCTCCCCACTAGTCTATGATTTTGTTAGAAAGCAGAAATTATACCTTATTTATATTTATTTCTGTACTTCCCCATTTCTGTATCCAGCATTTACCTATAACTCTTTTCCATACAGAAAGAAATCAAAACAAGTATCATTTAATATAAAACAAAATAATCAGATTAACTGAGGTTTCTAACTTTTTGAATCTTGTGTTAAGAAAAGCTTACATCATTTAATTGAAAAAATTTCTACCAGTTTCCAAATCAACACAGATATCTAGCTTTAAAATCCCTAAAGGTCTCCCTAAATAATCTTACACATATTTTATCTGGGAATATAACTAAGGATCCTGTCCCAATCCAGAATGTTCTCCAGATTAGACTCTTTCCCTTACACTTGAATTTGCCCAATATGAGCTTAGTAAAAACAGAGAGCAGCTCTGATTTTGAGTCGTCATCACCATCTACCCACATCATGAATCCCTGATCAACTTCAGGTTTCTTTCCTGAGGACCCAAAGTGTAAAGCAGTATCATAAAGCTAAAGTGTAGCTTAGTAAATCATAGTGTTTTCCATACTGAAAATTAAGATCCAGTGTTGACAACTGATGTCAATAGTACAGACACGTTACACTATGCTCACCTCTCTAGACTCAAAAGCCAATGTGATTTAGATAACATGAGGAATAAGCAATAAAGCATATTGGTTAAAAAGTCAGGGAACCACTTCTGCAATTCACCAGGTAAGTGAATTTAACTAATTAAACTATCTAAATCTTAGTTTTTTCCAACTGTAAAACAGGAATAATTATATTTATCTTTCAATGGCCATGGGAGGCTTAAATAAGATGACCTAAGTCCACCATGGAGCATGGTACTTAGCACACAACAAATGCTCAATAAATGATAGTGATAATAATGAGGGGAAGTCAGAGACATGTCCAGGCTGGAGCTGACCAAGAGATGGAATAAGTGTCACAGCCACTCAGGTGGCTAGGCAGAGAAACCACTGTGGAAATCCCAAAGAATAAAGGTAGGACCAGAGGTAACATCTGGGCAGGCTTTGACACTCTTACAGTGAAACAAGCTTCAATGTGACAGTTTCTTACACTACATTTCCTTTCATTTTATCAACTACTTGAATACTTAGAAACCAAAATAGTAATTAGTCATAAAATTTTCAAGATTCAAGCTAGCAGAAAAGATATATTCTCAAGTTTCTTAATATTACTCAAATAATACCAATGAAATAATATCAAAGACACAACTTTCTATTTTTACCATAAAGCTACCAGCCTGTACACAAAACTCATGTTTGGTAGCACTGAAACAAATGTTTCTAACCAATCCCCAAATACATATCAAGTTGCACATACTCTAATGAAAACAAAGTCTGTCTGGAAAACTTCCATAAGCTTATGTAAATGAAATCAAAAGTAGAGCCATCAAGATAAGTAAGAATGAAGTTCTTATCAAGTACATTTTGAAAAAAGTCAAACACTTTAAATAAATTAAGAAATGTATAAACAGTGGTATAATACACATGTATTTATACTCACATATATCTATATGTACATATGAAATAGTGTTTAAAAGGAAGTCAATTTCCCAGAATAATATACATTTCAAATCTTATTTCTTTGCAAAGACAGAGTAATGTTTCAGACATGATAAAGAAAAAAAAGAAGCATTCACTGTTTTCTACATTCTGCTTACATTAATTAAACAGAAATATAGCTAATCTCTAGAAATGAATTTATAAATATTTAGTTCTCTTTATAACTTTACCGATTAGGCATACTATTTATGCAATCGCTAAAATAAACAAGGTAATACTATTTTGAGCCAAGATAATGACAACAGAAATGCGAGAAATAATGCATGTAAAAGATACATGTCACTCATGTCAGTAAAGTTACTGACAAATAACGGGACATTTGGGACAAGGGACAAGGAAGAGCCAAATGGACTGGCAAAGCTGACTTAACCTGGTGTTCCCTAAAACAGAATAAGGGCCATGGGAAGAAGTTAGGTTGGATCCAGAGGTAATGAGCCCAATCTGAGAGACAAATTAGAAAATTTAGAGACAAATTAGAAAAACACTATTCTGAAAAAATAATGCTTCTTATTTTATATATTAACAGGTAGAAATAAACTCAGTTGAAATTTTCTTAAATTTAGAAGAAAAACAAATGTAATATAATAGGCCCCTGAATTATAAAATGAAAAAAAATATGTCTTGATAGTGATAAAGGCTAGGTCTCAAAAAATTAATTCCTTCATGAAAGAAGTCTGTTTTTTTTCACTGCATGCAAATTATTGAAAAACAAAACCCTGTTAGCTACAAAAAAATTTAAGTATCAATCTTTGAACAACCCACAAATGTAGAATACTTGTTAGGTAAGTTGGCCTTATAAAAATGGAAGACTTCCCTTGTGATATATAGGAACAGTGTGAGGATTCTGCTCAATGAAAATCAATAGAAATATTTATACTTACAAAAAATTCTACTCAGAAAAACACTTAACAAGCAAAAAATTCCTATATTTTGCAATTCTAGAGAAAGAAAAAAACAGCCCTTTTCTATTCCCTCTCAAAAATGTGCTGTCATTTTTGTTTTGTACTTACTGTACTTAAAATAATCTTTGCTATCCCACAGAAAAGATGTTTAAATGCCTTATTACTAATTAGAATGTGAACAATATACAATAATGTTCATATATACACATATGTTTGTACAAATACACATAGATATTGGTTTGCAGTGAATACAGGATTATTAAAATGACCATTTTTATGTAATCACAAATTGGAAACTTTAAAAAGCTATTCCTTCCCCTTAAAGTCGCAAGAGTCCCATTTTAAGTAAATGGGAAAAATACTGAATAATGAGCTACTTTTATTCATCTAACATTATAAAATTTGCATGTGTGAAAGGTACATATAAGTGATGCAGAGAGAGACACTGGAAAATTACCGCTTAGGCAATATCATTGATGTAAAGAAGTAACTAGTTTAGTAGACTAGAAATTTTTCCTGAGGGGAATTTCCTAAATAATGGGTTAGCTAATGGGTTAACATTAGAATAGCATATGACGATTTCTTAACTCAGACTCTAGATTATATTCCTTTGTAGAGAATTAAGTTTTCATATCCCTGGATCTCTATAAGTTATGCCTTAAGAATAATTAACTCATCTGAAAAATACTTACCTAAAGCAATGAAGAAAATCCTCCTATTAAAAATAGGAGTTTATCAGGTTAAAATTCACTGAAAGAAACTGTTCTCTCAAAAAGATAGGACAAGATTCTATAGACATTTTTTCTAAAAAAAAATAAATTTATTTATTTTAATTGGAGGTTAATTACTTACAATATTGTATTGGTTTGGGTTCAGGATGGGGAACACGTGTATACCTGGGTTGGATATAGACACTTTAAATAGAGCCCTGATCAAAAGGTCTGGGACGCAGAGCCGTCTTAGATTTGTATCACCTACTGCCCTTCTTAAAACATTTCTGACTAGCTAATCAGGCACTCAAGTTTGCTGTTCATTTTCATTTTATAAAATAACATATTTGGGTCATCTTCAGGTAGGTTGACTAAGCGATTTATTTTCCAATGGGGCAAAAGCATAAAGTGGGACTGCCCTGGTGAACACTCTGTCCACAGGGGAGAGCCTGGCTGTTTGCCTCTCCTGCTTCAGCATATTAATAGAAATCAGTTAAAAATGCAGAAAGGGACCAAGACAGAGAAGATGAATAGAGCACACCCAGGTCAGACCTGAAAGGGAAAAGAAAACAAAGGGCACAAGGTCATGTGACTGCTGATTAGGAAGGGGAGGGGCTGTTGTATTTACTGACTGAGACAAGAAGGGTTTACATGGACTGTATCTGAGTCTCAGGGTATTTGTTTAGGGCCAGTGGCTAGCTTCTCCATCACTGTGCTGTGCTGGGCTGTGCTAAATAACTTCAGTCGTGTTTGAATCTTTGTGACCCTATGGACTATAGCCCGCCAAGCTCCTCTGTCAATGGGATTCTCCAGGCAAGAATACTGAAGTGGGTTGCCATGTCCTTCTCCAGAGGATCTTTCCGACCCAGGGATCCAACCCACATCTCATACGACATTTCCTGCATTGGCAGGAGGATTCTTTAGCAGGAAGGCCACCTAGAAAGCAGTCAGCCACTGTGTTTGCGTGAGTGTGTGTGTGTGTAAATAATATCTCTCCATATGAGCATCCCTGGTGGCTGAGTGGTGAAGAATCAGCCTGGAATGCAGGAGATGCAGGTTTGATCCCTAAATTGGGAGGATCCCCTGGAGAGGGAAACAGCAATCCAATCCAATATTCTTGCCAGAGGAGCCTGGTGGACTACAGTCCAAGGGTTCCAAGAGTCGGACACAACCTACCAACTAAACAACAACAAATAGGTGTAGTATATACTATATATATTTTATACAATAACAAGTATGAAATAATTGTCTAAAACTAATGTGTCATCAAAATTTGCATTTGAACTCATAAGTAATTAGCCATAAGATTATGTTCATTTATGTGCAATAAATGTATGTACAATACTTACATGCTGTATATATGTGTATGCCAATATATGTGTGTATTCCTTATAAATATACATGTGAATGTAACTAATCCTCTTAGATTTTCAAAATCAATAAGTCAACCTGGGAAAATCTACTATGATGTTATAGTCACAGGTTTAGTTGTTAAATTCTACTTACTAATACAAGTGAGTATGTTATTTTCTTGATATTAAGATATCACCAGCTTTAAGAATCACTTTCAGTTTCAGAGAAAATACATGTTAGACATCCACACTGATGATAAGTACCATCCCAATTTCAGAAAGACTAAAATGTGAAAGATATGCCTGGACATTTAGAAAGTATAACTAAGGAATCAGGAGTTTTAAAATAAAACATATACCCAAATAAGAAACTTTCTAAATATAATATGTGGGATTTTAAAATAAACAATGAGAGCTAATTACTTAACTGATATGATTCAAATTAACTTGCACTCCAGATACAAGCAGCCTCTAGATATTAAATCAAGCAGGACCTTGTGTGTGTACACACACACACAGAATCATGGTTTGTTATTTTTCATAAATCATCACCATAGAAATTATGAATTATTCACAGTAGAGTTAATTCCAAGTAAGCCAGGAATGATATAGCATACATAAAGCATAAGTTTCCATGACAAATAAGAACAAGCATATAAAATCCTACAGATATACGACCCATAACACATTACAGAGCATTGATTTCCCAGAGGCTAACGTTAAACTCACACACACACAACAACAGTTCTATTTTCATTCTCTTCTGTAACTCAAATGTATTCATGGTGCAGAATTACTTTTGCATAATAGTATATTTCAGTTATCTGGGCTATTTCATCTGTAACAATAGGAGTTCTTCCTTATTTTAAATGACCATCTTTGGAAGCATCCTATTATTTTCTATAAAATCTTTCAATCACTTTGATCATTCTTTAAAGTGTATGGCATCTTTTATTCACACATCAGATAACATGCTTCAGATTTTTTAAAAAATCCACAAATAAATAGGAATGTTTCTCAGGAATGTAATTTTATATATAGAACTACATTTCTGTCTCCAAGGACTAAGCTCTACACATTTGAGACATTGAAATGTTCACAATAAAAAGAAATAATAATCTCAAAAGAAGTCAGTATTTTTATTTAAGAGAAAACAAGCAAATGATAGATCAACTAATTTTTACTAAAGGAAAACTAAATAAAGGTAGAAGGATACAGTAGATGGAAAGAGAAGAGGCGAAAATGGTTCTTCTGCATGGAGAAAAGGACTAGGAAAGTAAATAAAGAGTTAATGAATAAAACATGGGCATTCTATTTTTTTTAGCTTTGGGCTCCAATCTTAGCTGAGATTAGAAACAAATTTAGTCTGATATGCTCTAACAGAAACATATTTTATCCACCACTAAATAAGAATGGAGGAAGTTTTTATCCAAGGTAATTCAACAATATGAATAAATAATTAGGATATTAAACAGAGATCAAGGCTGAAGAGTCTTCAAAACTGCCGACTTTTTAGAACAATTTTTTTATCTTATTGAAAAAATGGGAATAATCACTAGACTTTGACATCTGAATACATTTCAATCTGCCTTTTGTCTGTAACACATGTGTTTCCCTTATGCTCACAATGGTCACTCTTGTTTTTCCTTCATATTTTGAGAACGTGCTTCCTTTCATTAAGCTGCAATCAGCAAGAGTCCCTTCCACATATATATATATATATGTGTGTGTGTGTGTGTGTGTGTGTGTGTGTGTGTATATATATAATCACATAATCACTGATGCCTTCAAACTAGCATCATCCTTTGTTGCTTTTAGACCTTAATAGGAACCATAGCCATAGATTCTTTCTGGGAGTTCTCCAAACTTTAGATTTTAGATACATGGATCAAGATACAGACATTAAAGTATCAAAGAATCCTCATGGCAAAATAAATATTAAGAAGTTACTGATCAGAGATACATAGTCACAATATTTACCGACAGTGACTGAGCTGTGACACAGGCACAGGGGTACAAGATTATTTCCAAAATCATGGCAGTCAGGCACTACCACTGCTATTGTCCGAAAGAGCACGTATGGAGTACAGAAAAGATGATTTTTTAAAAAAGGTATCATGAGGATAACCCTACTCTTTATTTCATAGCATGTTATAATGTTATAGCTTTTTGCAATAATATTAAGCTACAGTATCCAGATTATATGAACACTTTAAAATATTAAAAAAAAAAAAAAGAAGAAGAAGAAGTGCAAAAAGAGCCAAAATGATTTGCCTAGACAATTCTTTTCTGGAGTGGCTCTCAAAGTGTGATGTGTGGATTAACAGCACCAGTGCCATATGTGAACTTGTAAGAAATGCAAATTTCAGGTCCAACCCCAGACCTACTAAATTTTTTTTAAAAAGTAGGGAAGCAGAGGTTGGAGCTGAAGAAGAGGGAGGTTCTTTTTATACATAATGGGCTTCCCAGATGACACAGTGGTAAAGAGACATAAAAGACATGAGTTCAGTCCTTGAGTCAGGAAGACCCCCTGGAGAAGGAAATGGCAACCCACTCCAGGATTCTTGTCTGGAAAATTCCACTGGACAGAAGAGCCTGGCAGGCTACAGTGCGTAGTGTCACAAAGCCTTGGAAATGACTAAGCGACTGAGAACTCAAAGCTTGAAAACCACTTCAATGTTCAACTGTATTCTAATACCAAATAATATTTTTTCCTAGTTTTAAAACCACAAATTTACCCCACTGAACGAAAAGCTTTTTTTTTTCCCCAAGAAAGCTTTTAGCATTTTCAGAATCACTTAGTTCCCTACTTATCTGAAGGTTCAAGTGAAGAACTAAGCAGCTCCTTTTCAGGCTTTAAAACTGTGGCATTGTGTTTGCTAGTATGAGATTGAGGGACATTAGTGGGACAGTGTGGGGGGTTAGTCAGATCAGCTTTTCAGACTCCAAATCTTGCCCCCAAAACTGTTTGTCTTTTTATAACTGACTTTTCTCATGTCATTTTTCCCCAGATACCTTTATCAATGAATGTGTCAACTTTTCTGGCATACGACCAGCCCACAATAAGTTACTGTGGGGTGCATCATGAACTTCTCTCTCATAAGCCTTTTGAAACGAATGCACAGGAAGATACGATGGAAACACACCTAGAGACTGAGCTGGACCTGAGCACAATCACAGCAACTGCCCGAATCACTGACCATAAACAGCCGCTGGCTTAACTGAGCCAAGTGGTAACCAAGAGTTGCCACCAAACTGTGTAACCTCAAGGACAAAATGAGGAAGATTTGTTCATTGTGGACTCTAAAAACAATACAATCCCCTGTTAAAATAAACAAAAAATCCAAGATTGATTTATGAAATAAAGAAGACATGAATTGTTTCAAGTCTACACTTTGTAATTAGCTAAGTTGTGCAGTATTTTTTTGACTTAAAAAGAGTATGACCCTGAAAAAAAATCTTTTTTTTTTTTCTCAAAATTCATCCTACCTATCTGTAAAAACTGTACAGAGCTAATGTATTTTTCATATTGTAAAGTTTCAATTACAGAAACAATTGGTATGTACAGTACCATAATTTAATTACATTTTACTTTACAAACTTTACATATTTCAGTTTCTAAAATTTTAAATTAACAAACATTATTTCTTGTGTTATTCAGAGTTACTCAGTTTTGAAGGGACTGTTTTGTTACTGCTTTTGTGCCCGGAAACCTTGACTCTAAAATTCTGTGCTGTGCAAAACATGCACGATTTTTATCATGCTTACTGCGTAGAATTTTATCTACTTGTTCCAGAAATAATACATTAACCAAAAAGGGTTTAATTGTTAAGACTTGTAAGAAGTTCTTCAATTACATAGACAGGTTTTTCTTATAAATGAAAAAAAAAAAAATCAAAGATTTTTTTAACACTTCTCAGATTAACTGTTGCCTTGAATTACAGCCTAGTTTCTAAGCAGTGAAATGTAATGATAAAGAGGGATATTTTTAACAATATATTTCCGAATGAATGACTCATTATTTCATTCTTTTGAGTAATCCATTGTTAAGGGTGTGGGGGGGAGCATGGACAAAACATCACTGGAAACAAAGGCCGTAACCACAGCAACAGATTTTGATACACTTAAAAGGTGCAGCTGCCAGGGACAAAGAAAAACTTGTTAACATCTCATTATTTCAGGCCAAGGTGGGAGGATAAAGCATAATAATTGAACAGTAGAAATTTTTTCTCTTAATTAACCTTAAGTGGTTTACCTAAAAATAACCATCAGTCTGGGCAAAATGTGCCTGGTTTTTAAAACAATTTCTCGTTTAGAATGGTGAGGCTACATTTTAGGATCATCTCAAAGGGATGAAAATTTTCACTTTGTGTGAAAATACATATGAAAATTTTCACTTTGTGTGCTACATCAATTTTCTCCTGGGGGAGAACTCTAAATATTTACAGCTCATTCAATATAAACGAGAGCCATTGTGAAGAACTTTATCACTGAAGTAGACTGTAAACATCCTTAAAATATTCTGTACTGTTTATATTGCTATTTTATAATGAGGTTCACATCCAAATTATCTGAAAAATAACCAGAATAATTTGAAACCACCCTGGATCCTATATTGATTATCTGATTGTATTATAAAACAATTCAATCAAATTATGAAAACTTGACTTTTCAGAGGCTGAAATAATCAACTTGTTTCTGTCCTTTGCTTGACACAGGTTACTGTTTGAAAATATTGTCATTTTATCTAAGGTATTCATACATTCTTTTGTGTTTTGTGAAACATAAGTTTCAATTGCTGATACACTAGGAGAAATGCATTTTTATGTTGCCATTTTTAATTTTTGACATCAAAAATAGGTTGAGAATATATCTAATAGGGATAAGATGTGTATAAGAGACAGCAATATATGTGTGTATTCCTTATTTATTCTTAATCCTCTACACTGGGATTTTGCTTTGCAGTTAGCAAATCTATAGAGGATTAATTATGAATCTATTATGTGTGGATCTGAAATCAGATACAAAATTTTATTTATTATGTAAACCAAAATGTCATTTGCAATTTTTTCTCATTAGAAGTTGTCCTTGCAAAGATTCAAATATCTTTTAATTTGTGTAAATGAGCACTTTATATATCTTTCCAAACATTTTCAAATTGACAAATCATTTTTAGAAATTTTAAGGTTTCAGCGAGCCTCACAAATATATGCCCTTTATTTCCTGAACCAAACCACTTTCTTTTTTAGGCATTTTAAGTTCATCTAAAGTGAACCACTATAAATAGAAGCATACACCTTGGAACCATAGCTCTGTGTATCTGAGGACTTACTATAAGCTATATACAGTAAGAGCCAAGTAAACTTAGAATTTTTGTTTTCTTCATATTTGAAAGTAAACCCAATGGACCTTTAACAGGAAAAAAAAAAAAGTGCTGGGTTACTTTTTGCTTAATTTTTACTCTGCCATACCCAGGGGTGTGGGCGCTGGGGGAAAATGAAAACCTGCTAATGGAGATTGTGTCTGGAATATTTACATTTGCAATATATATTTGTGTCTAAAATCTTATTTCTAACTTATCTTTTTCAGGATTCAATAATCTCCTATTTCTTCTTTCTAACCACTCCATGTCTCCCTACTTACTATTCATTTATTTAAACAACTGAAATGCTTCTGTATTTGGAGTTGAAAAATGCAGTTTAGCCCAGTGTAGTTACAGTAACAGCAATGGCTGCAAACAAATTTATGCAGTGTTTTGAGGTTTACAAACCACATTTCACATTTTGTCTTTATAACCAATAAATTGTTATAAAGACAATTAATAGAGACAATTAATAAAGACATATTAATCTCAAAGAAGTTGAAACTTGCCTAAGAACATAGGGCTAATAACTGATGGAAGTGACCTACTCTCAAAATTCAGACCCTATCCTATTAGTCTTTCCAATAATCTGAAAGCCTTCCCTCTCTAATTAGGGCCAGAGAATTTCCATATAGTAAACAGAATTTTTAAAAATGTTTGAAATGTTGTTTAGTCATCCCTAATTTAAATCAGTTCCTCTATCTGTATAACATATGAGCTAAATGGAATCGCTGTATGCTACGCTGGGCTCTCACATTAAAACTCTATTCAGAAAGCATAACAAGTCATCAGTTTCTTAACAAATCATATCGCTTGTAAGTGTGTAGAATTGTTGCTTCTGGGAATTAGATGTATACAGGCCCCAAGGTACAGAATAAAATTGAGAAGCACAAGATAAAAGACAAAGATCAAAATTGAGATTCTGTGTATAGTTATAAGGGGCTTCCCTTGTGGCTCAGAGGTTAAAGCATCTGCCTCCCATGTAGGAGACCCAGGTTCAACCCCTGGGTGAGGAAGATCCCCTGGAGAAGGAAATGGTAACACACTCCAGTATTCTTTCCTGGAGAATCCCATGGACGGAGAGACAGATTCAGTGTGTAAGGTTGAATATACGTTTAGCACATGTTCAATTAAACTCAGGTTCAATTCAGAGCTAATTGGGAAAACCTTTATAATTTTCTTTTTTTCCTTTTTTGTTTCAGCAAAAAATAATTATTGAACCATGTTTTCTTATACCTAGAGAGAATAAAGAATAATTTTCTCTATTCTCCTGCCAACAAAAATGAAAAACAATTCATCCAAACTGATGTACAAATGATAAAACATACACTAATAAGTAAATAATATTCTTGATCAATTCATTTTTATCATCTCTATCCCTATTTCCAAAACCATAAAATCAGACATATTTTAATATGAAATTATATTTTTAGAAGAAAAGAAAACTTGCCCAAATTTAACATTTAAGAGAAACAGCATAATCCTGACTTGAAATCAGATCAGCATGACTCCACAAACTGCTTAGAAATAGCAAAATCTTTTTTGCAAAAATATTTTCTAAAATAAAATCACTGTATATGACATTAAAAATATATATTTGTTTTTCCCTATTCCTTACTGGAAGACAGATATCATCTCTCATACTAAACATTAAAAATAAGTAAAGAAACAGAAAGCATGAGAGCAGGTACCTGATGTGAATGATTTGTAAGCTGTAAAAAAGAAAATCTGATGTAGAGTTTCTAATTGGTAGACAGTAGCACATGAAGGGAAAAGTAACAGGGCCAGCAGATATTCAACCTCAAGAAAGAAGATGAGAAATCTCTAAAGTAGATACTATAACATCTTACATTGGTATAGCTCTTAACAATTTATTACTCTGGGTAAAAATATAATAATCTCATAATACATAAAAAGTCCCAAGGTCCAGATGGGTGGATTATAGAATAAGAAATTGAGAACAGTTAGTCTTGCAGTAAGTAAGAGCCTCCAACAACTGTTTTATCTTCAACTCACCACTGCTGCTGCTGCTGCTAAGTCACTTCAGTCCTGTCCGACTCTGTGCGACCCCATAGACGGCAGCCCACCAGGCTCCTCCATCCATGGGATTTTCCAGGCAAGAGTGCTGGAGTGGGGTGCCATTGCCTTCTCCGTCAACTCACCACAGGTGTCCCTAACTAGAGAGGTACCAAGGGCAGGGGTTCCAGGCTTTCAAAACTCTTCTTTTTACTGTGCTAAATTGCTTCAGTTGTTTCTGACTCCTTGTGACTCCATGGACCATAGCCTGCCAGACTCCACTGACCATGGGATTCTCCAGGCACAGAAACAGGAGCAGGTTGCCATTTCCTGCTCCAGGGGATCTTCCCAACTCAGGGATGGAACCTGAGTCTCTTATGTCTCCTGCACTGGCAGGCAGATTCTTTACCACTAGTGACATCTGGGAAGCCCTTCATTTTACTATTAACTCTAATAGAGAAGAAACATTTGAAAATTTTAAATATATATATATCGAATGGTGATGGATTATTTGTATAGATCTCTCATGACTTACATTATGATTTTATTATGAGATAGGAGGCTGCTTCTATGTAACATTTTAAAGTTAGGGTTAAAATCAATGTTTGAAAAAGTCCACAGTTGATTATTTACCTTTCTAATAAGGACGGTGAGCTTAAAGCAACAGAGTGCCTCAGTCATCTAGGACTTAGAGAACTCTTGAATTCCTTCCTCCTCTCTCTCAAATATTTATACACTTTGTTTTATATGATATCTGTCTTCCCAACAAACTAAGTGAAATTTTATTTTGTATAAATCAATAATAATTCAAATATATCAAATGACTATGTGAAAAAGTATCCTTGAAGTAAATTGTTCTTGCTTTCTAATCTGAAACACCACTCAGTAACTCAGTTCTTGTAAACTGATTCCATATATCTTGTGTGAATTATGCAGCACACTTGTACTGCATGGCCTTAAAGGTTCTATGATGCAGTCTTTGCCTCAGACTGAATAAAATAAAGGACTATCTCTAGTTTTGAGCAGGTCTATAGACACTGAAGAGTGATTATTTTCAGTCATTTTCATTTGCTGAGTTTAATTGTCTGGACTAAATTGAAAAACAATTTTCCTTGGTGGCTCATTGGTAAAGAACTTGCCTACCAATGCAGATTCGATCCCTGGGTCAGGAAGATCCCCTGGCGAAAGAAATGGCAACCCACTCCAGTATTCTTGCCTGGGAAAATCCCATGTACAGAAGAGCCTGGCGGGCTGCAGTCCATGGGGTCACAAATGGTTGGACACAACTGACCAATTAAAACAGCAATATGAAAAATAGTATTTAAATAATATGAATGGGTAAAGGTGACAGCTATATATTTTTTTCTATTTGTTAATTTAAACCTGTTTTCTATTTATTAGTTTAAACATAGCCTCAAAATTACTATTAATAGAACAAAATGAGCCCAAATCCCCTGGATCTATACTAGATTTACTGAATCAGAATCTCTGGAGTTAATCTCTGAGTCATGCTAAATTTTGCAAAATATTATTCAGATGAACTTACTTTTACTAAACCATTCAGTTACTTTTTATTCTAGTCTAAAATTATCCTCGTGCATATCCAATGTGAATCCAGTTTGCTAAGCCTGCTGAACATTTTTCTTGATTAGAAGAATGTACAACAAAGGACAACTATATACAAAATGGTCAGATTGTTTCCTGACAAACTGTGTTATTCATAGATTTTTGTTCACCACTAGCTCTTTCAACAGAAATATCTGAAAACCATCCTAAATTAGTTGGGTTATTCACTTAAATTATTTACTTTCATGGATAATAATCTAACAGTTGAAAAACTGGAGTTGAGGAGAGAGGAAAGACTTAATTTATGATGTAATAGGTGTTGTGCTATCCTCATATCATTCTCAAACTATCTTGGGAAATAGATATAAACACTATTTAAAAAAAAAAAAAAGAAAACTAAGAATCATTGTAGTTGAATAATTTGCCAAGGCTTACACAGTAGAGTTGGAGATTCAAATCCAGTTCTCCTGACTCTAAGAATGTGCTCCTACTACCCAATAACACATTTTCAAATGTTAAAAAAAAGACTATAATCAATATAATTATGCTCATATATTTTAATAAGGGTGTGGAAACGAGGAAAAGAACATGCTTTTCTATTCCTAAACAGAAAAATTGCATAAGCTATTTCACACTGTGTAGAGATTTCCTTCAGTACCCCCAAGTTTGCAACTTAATGGAAAGAAATACTCATTATTTTCTTGAAGTTTTATACACTGTTTCCTAAAAAGGATAAACATTTGAAAGAAGTTCCTCAAAAAATATGTACTCCTAAATACTCATTGTATTTTCATTTCCAATCTTCTTTGCTATATTATAAACTTGTAACAAAAATATGATCAGTAGATATTCACAATACAAACTTCAATTAGTCAAAGATGGAGGGAATGTTGGCAAATGAAGCAAAATTTGTATAGAAGAACAGTCAGTAAAGTACCCAGTGCAAAAGACAATGACAAAAACAGACCAATCATCTACAGTCACAAAGGTTAACTGGCAATTGCACACATGGGTTGCAGAATATTCCCTGTGGTAAGTTTATGTAGGGATATTTTTTTGTAGAAGCATCATTACTTACACAAATGTTTTCATCATTACATACAGGTGGCCAAATAAAACTTCTATTTTTAAACTCACATCTTCAAATAAAACTTCCTCAGTCTCAGCTATTAGCAAACAATTATTAAATAGTGTCTTGATTCCATTAATGTCTCTAGGAGCTTTTTATTAAACCACTAGACTAACAATCTCTTCTGTTTCTCCCTGAACTTGTACAAGACCAAAGTTATATAATTGGGAAGATGCATTATCATTTTATTTTCTCACACTACCTGAACACGTAGCAGCCATGTTAAATTTTTTTTTTTCTTTTATACTCCATGTGGGATTCAAGAGCCAGTAAAATACTCTTATAAGTCACAATTCTACTAAAAATTGCGACTACTACAACTGTGATAAGGCTATGCTTAAATTTAAAACAATAAATACAGCTAAGAAAGAAGCTTAAGCATCCTAAATCTAATATTATATCTGTTCATCCTGGCATACAGAAATTACATCTGAAACATCTAAAGTAATTCTGATTTGAGAAAATAAAGATGTTCCTGGTTTCTGGGTTGGAGATATGATAAAGTACAATGAAGAGGACAAAAACATTACACATATTGAGAGGTAAGTAAAAGAAATGTTATTCATTCTCATTAGATAACCTTCCAGTTAGTTCTAAAAATTAAGACTAGTAATTAAAATTTACAATAACATTTATGCCATCAAATGTCAATATGTAAAAACCAATATGGATATTAGGGACATAAAAGCAAACATATTGGTGATAACAATATGTATCAAATAGATAGAATTAGTTCTACCAGAAGAGAGAATACTAAGGATAAAAAATACTTTGAAACTATCACCATTACTTCTCCAGAGAAAACTGATAAATCAGAATAAAAGATTCAAACTAAATACCAAATGCTCTTTTCAAGGTCAATTTTGAAATAGCCCAAATAAAAGCCTCAAACTGTTGCTTTCAACTGTAAGTAATTACATTAATTCATATATACCTGGTCAAGTCAAATTCTGATGTTGAGAAATGAATTGTTTTAAATATCCTTCATCTGTTCTTACTGTTTTACATCAACGATATAGTTGCTTTCAGTTACAGATCTATAAATACAATGCCCCAAACAGTCTGATGAAAATATGAAAGATTAGATCAACTCTATCATTTTACTCCACTATAAAGCAATTATTAGAATAGCATGTCCACCACAGTAGAGCTGGAAATATGTTTCAAACTCCTCTCTAGCTTTTCTTGATGAAGACACTTGTAATATTCATTATCTATAGGTCTTATTTTATATTCATTTATAAAAGAAGGAAATTATTGCCCTGAGACAAGACCCTAGAGACCAATTTTAGCTCTAGTCTGACTATACTTATGTAAAAGAGATCGTGGGGAAGACACTGAATATCTCTGAATTCTTGCCATCTGGAGAAAAAGTTGAGATCTTTGTAAAGTCTACAATTTTTCATGTTTGGGTTTGATTAAATCTTAAGTTTAATATAATGAACATTCTTCAGAAGTCTTCACCAGTTCCCCTTTAACAAACTTCAAACTTGAGTTTTTTGGACCAGTGTTGGATTTTAGCCATGGCTATTTCACAATGAACCCGTGTCCTACTTCATCGTTTTGTGGAAGAATAACATAAGGTCAGGGTAGTAGCCCTTAATAATGCTTTCCTTGCCTTTGATTCCAATTATGTGATGAAAATGTGTGAATGCAATGTGACAGCTTGGTATTACCATTCGTGAAAGTCTCTCATTTGTGTCTGACTCTTTGCAACCCCATGGACTATAGCCATCAAGGCTCCTCTGTACCAAAAAGGGATAGGAAGAAGAGTCTTCTAACAGATAAGTACTTTAAGTAACAAAAATAAACGTGTGGTTTGGGTCACTTCTTTTAAACTTAATAATCAAATATAGATTTCAGGTAAGTGTAAGCCTTTAAGCTACTGAGTCTATAAATATAATTCTCTATAATGATGACATGGTCTTACTGTCATATACTTTCACTTACTGAGGACAGACAATTAACCATGCTCTATAACTTCCACCAGAAGGAAGTTCTATATAATTTCCAGAAACAATAATTTAATACTAAGCACTTTAAGACAAAATGATAATAATTAACAATGAGAGCTTCTCGGATGGCTCAGTGGTAAAGAATCCACTTGCAATGCAGGAGACACAGGTTCGATCCCCGGGTTGGGAAGATCCCCTAGAGATGGAAATGGAAACCCACACAAGTATTCTTGCCTGGGAAATCCCATGGACAGATGAGCCTGGCAGGCTACCATGCCTGGGGTCACAAAGAGTCGGACATGACCTAGCAACTAAAAAACAGCACTTAATGAATGTTGACTTTTCTAAACACTGTGCTTGAATTAAGTCATCTAATACTCATTAATATGGTTAATTGTTGTTTAGTTGCTAAGCCATACCTGTTTTGCAACCTCATGGATTATAGCCCACCAGGCTCCTCTGTCCATAGGATTTCCCAGGCAAGAACACTGGAGTGGGTTGCCATTTCCTTCTCCAACTATGATTAAACAATAACTGTAGAAGTAAATACTATTACTAACCCTTAAAAAGACAAGGAAAATGATGCTCAAAGTGATTATGTAACATACTTCTATACAACTGCGGAACAAGAATTCAAATTCAAATGATACATAGACAATCTGACCCCTACTAACTGCCCATTTAAAGTTGGCTTCATAAGCGAAACACTTAACGTCTATTCACTTAAGGCTACAACTGAAGTCACCAATATAATGATGTATTTATTATTCATTTATCCATATTGTCCAGGCACCTAATATATGCCTACCGGAAAGCAGGAATCTTTGAGAGAGATAAAAGGTATATGTTACAGTCCCTATTCTCAAGGAGTTTATAGACTGAGCCATAAAAGACATTCACATAAGAAAAAAAAAAAAAAATCCAAGCTAACTCGAGTATCTGCCATTGCACACAATGATGAGCAGATGAAATCAAAGTTAAGAGTTATTGAAGATAATTCTGGGCAAAAGTGAGAACTAAAGACTAGAAGACTAACAGTATTCAGCTGGGTAAAATGAAAAAAAAAAAAAAGAGGAAAGTGAAGAAAGAACATTATGTTTTTATTTATGTAGATTTGTTATCCCAATAGTAATGTTAAGAGTTGTGCTTCTCTGGCATAGAAACGGATATAGAAACACAAAGCTCAGGTTTTTCCTTGCCTTTCAGTTCAGACCCAAATTTTGCTCTGGCCACAGCAAACTTAGGGCCTTTCTACATGGACATAAATATTTTTCAGCTTTTCCTCAATTCTATTTCTCTTTATACTGAAATTTATCCATTGCGTCTATAATTCATTGGGGTGGGGAAGTGGTAACTTATATTAATCCTTTGTGGAAAATGTTATGTCTGTTTCAGTAAAATGTTCATAAAGCATTTTGAAAACTGATTCAGCCAACTTTATTCATTTAAAATAATTTTGTGAATTAAATCAAATAATTTCTTAGAAGCTAACAATAACAACATCTTCAAATTACTGTTTGGCATCAGGTGGAAAAAATGGCCCACAAGTTACTTTACTTTCTTTTAAAAACCTTTTCAGTCTTTATGTTAAAATTGGTGAATACTAACCATAATTTTTATTTAAAAGTAAACACAATTTTTATTTTTGATTGCTACATTTTCCAAATAAAGAAACTAAAGTAGAACATGATTAAAGGCCATGATCAATATCATTTTGGGAAAAGAAAACAGACCCACTACTAGAATTCACATTTACTCAATATTATTTTTACTGTAGTAAAATATTTCACGAAATATCAAGTTCAGTTCAGTCACTCAGTCATGTCCGACTTTTTGCGACCCCATGAACTGCAGCACATCAGGCCTCCCTGTCCATCACCAACTTCCGGAGTCTACAAAAACCCATGTCCATTGAGTCGGTGGTGCCATCCAACCATCTCATCCTCTGTCGCCCCCTTTTCCTCCTGCCCCCAATCCCTCCCAGCATCAGAGTCTTTTCGAATGAGTCTGCTCTTCACATCAGGTGGCCAAAGTATTGGAGTTTCAGCTTCAACATCAGTCCCTCCAATGAACACCCAGGACTGATCTCCTTTAGGATGGACTGGTTGGATCTCCTTGCAGTCCAAGAGACTCCATCACCACAGTTCAAAAGCATCAATTCTTCGGTGTTCAGCTTTCTTCACAGTCCAACTCTCACATCCATATATGACCACTGGAAAAACCAAGCCTTGACTAGATGGACCTTTGTTGGCCAAGTTATGTCTCTGCTTTTAATATACTGTCTAGATTAGTCATAACTTTCCTTCCAAGGAGACAAAATATCAAAAAATATTTTGATTTTTTTGACAAAATATCAAAATTTAACAAAATAAGCTGAATTATTTCTGCCTTTTAAGGACAGACAACTGTCAATAAAGCTGTTATTTTTTAAAGCACAAATGAGGCTGAGAAACCTCTTTCCATCAAATTTTGCTTGTCATTTGAACTATTAACTTGCAGGTATCTCTGTGTCCACTTGATAGTTATACATTTTCATTCACAGGTACAATTTTCATTCAAAGTATTTTTATTTGTATAAAGATTATCTTTTATATTATACCCACAATTATCTTGGTGTGTTTAATCCAATTCAGTCAAATAAGTATTGATTTATTCAGTTTTTACTATAACATGCCAAGGACTAAGATAGGTGATAAAGTGAAAATCATCTAGTATTTTCCTCCAATAGTTAGCTACTCAGTTTCTTTCCACATATAAATACTAAAGAAGATTTTTTTTTAATTTCCTCTTCCACAATCTTCTAAATTTAATCCTCAAATCATGAGTATTCAATTTAGCCATTCCATGGTAAGTTCAGGATACATGAATTTTGTTAAATAATAAATAAATGTAATGGATTGTTAGACGCTTTGTTTTTAACATGTCCCATGCAAATCCTCTGTGTGTGTGTGTGTGAGTGAAAGCCTATATTGCAGTTCAGACCTCAAAAATATGTGGGAAAATGTAGAAGAGTTGTATTTGCCTGTGCAATTCAAATTTTCACCACTTACTGGTTATGACATGACTGATATTGAAGTAAATGAAGTTTAGGATATATGTAGGGTCTTTTGTATTCTATTCTATCAAACAATTCTTTTAGAAAGTGAGAAATATTAGTAAAGTGGTCAGTTCACCTGATACAGTAATAAGCACAGTTGTTCTGGTAGGTGTTCAGCATCATTAACTTTTCACTTTTTAAAATATGTGTTTCCCTTAATAAATTACTCTCTTGATGAGACTACCATTATTCCCAAAGGATTTCATTGCTTGTTTGGTGTTTAAGGCAATTTCTTATTAAATTCTTAAGAATGCACCTTGCATTAAGCTGAGCCAAAATACTTGAAGCAAATTCAGTATTTAGTTCAAGGCATAGTTTTGTGATTTTCCCACTTATAAATATTTTTTAATATTAGAATTCCAGAATATATTGATATTAACATGAAGAGAATTGATCTTGACGAATGCTATTTTAATGAATACCAAAGAACTTGTGCCTTAATGGTCCCCTAAAACATTCGTGTGGATTATGAAGTGTAATATGACAAGGGTAGTCATGACAATCCAAAATATGGATGTGAAATGTGTATTACATTCAAATAATCTTTTCCTAAAATAAATTTCATATGAATTTTTACTCTAGATAATTATCTATAGCATGGCCCATGCTTTATTGTAGTAAATGAACCCATAAAACTAAGTTTATTAGACTGGAACCATTTTTATTAAATACCTAAAGTATTCCTAGTGTGAGTGTTTTGAACATTTTTGAAATGTTACAGATGCAGGGTGTATAGTTTTTCCCATTTTAAAAAAAACTGTATAATTTTTTAATGACTATAAAATTACAGCAGCATTGAGGTTTCTGAAGTTTCATAACTGTCCTTAAGTCCCACTAAGAAGCAGCAATGTCTAGTCTGGGAAACTCAAGTTGGTTTACAAAGAAAATTAATTTGCTTTTCAATTCATGAGGCCCTGTTACAATCAGTGTGAAATACTGACATTTACATTCCTGAGTGCAATAAGAGCAGGATGGAATGGTGATGGCAAATAATTGGACAATCTCCAGAGAGGCTTTGAGAAACACTATTAGATCTCCATCTGCTAGCTGGAAATTCCATGTTCATAGTTCATAATGCTAGCTAAAATAAAAGGCTTCGATGATTTCTACCACTCCTTTTCAGGCTTGTACTCCATCTACTTCCAAAAGGACTTGTGACAATTTATGGACTAAAACACTTGCATAATTAAATATTTTCAGCTAGTAATGACTAGAAAACAGGCTACACTTTATTATTGCTGTTATATTTGCCAATGCATACTAAATTTGCTATAAACACATTCCCTTAAAAAATTCTAGTTTGAAAATGTTTACTAAATAGAAATCAAAAGTAAAAGAGCAGAAATAAAAATTAAATAAGGATTTAAAAGAAATTTATGAAGATGTAATTCTAAGTAATATTTGGCTGAAATAATTTATCATGCCTTTGAATTCCATAAATAAAATAGTATTCATTTTATCCATTTCATTAGGACATACCATATGTAACTTTTATAGAAAATTTAAAAAAGGACCTAAATAAATTACAGAATGATTAATACATTTAAGTCTCTTTTCCATGTCTATGTATGCTTCCTTTTTTCCTTTTCTCCACCTTTTCTTTGAGTGATACATGATATATACATGTCTGCTTACTTAGTGAGCAAGGGTGACAAGACTTGAAGAGGGAAGTTTCTATCAATTTATCTTGCAACATAAATTGCCCAATTATACAATATAATACAGTTTTATTAGAGCACCAAAAAATATAAATAAGGTTATATTATTTAACTAAGTTCAAGATCTGACAACCAAACCTAGTTTCCAGAGTAAATCCTTTTTTCCATAAATTGAATATCCCAGAGCCTAAAAAATTTGTATAATGCTCAAAGCTCCCTTCTAAAAAGATCTTTTGACATTTTTCATAAAAGCAACTCTTTTCTCATGGCTGTATTTTAGGACTTCCACAAATCCCTTGAATAACCAGTTACTTGGCTTAATATGACTATACATGTATATTTATGAAATATGTAGAAGTTTGCAAATGGGAATTGCTAAATATATATATATATATATATTAAAATATATCTTAAAAATTTTTCTGTCAAATCATCTGTGATTCAAAGTCATCCACTGGAGTGTATTTATATATGGTACTATAATGGACAATAAGATAAAAAGAAATCCACTACAGGACATTCCCACTTCTCCCTAGAGTTATGGTGTTCCAGAGAAAACACCACTCTCCTCAGGAATACCAATATAAAATTTTAATACATGAAAAGTATGCACCACTATTCACCTGTTTTACACACTCAGTCGCTCAATCATGTCTGACTGTTTGTGACCCCACGGACTGTAGCCCACCAGGTTCCTCTGTCCATGGGATTTTCTTGGCAAGAGTACTGAAGTGAGTTGCATTTCCTCCTCTAGGGGATCTTCCCAACTGAGGGATCAAACCCACATCTCCTGAACTAGCAGGTAGATTCGTTACCACTGAGCTACCTGCAAATCATTCAACTGTTACTGGTTAAGAAATTACCAGATGGTAAAGTTCTTACCAAAACAAACCCTGAGGCAACTAGCATTTAAGCTATTTCATTCTGGGGAAAAAAATTAAAACTTTTTTAAGAAATAAGAGTAACAGTTAATAATAAATTATGTGCAAGTCACTCCAGCACAGTGTATTTCAATCACTTCAATATTTTTATGTCTCTCAAAAAAGTGTCAGAAATGAGGCATGAAAAGCTATTAACTGAATCATTCACACTTTGAATAGATGTTGTTCGTCAGTTTGTTCTTTCAATGGAAATAATGAACAACTTATTTATTTATAACTGGTAATTATGATAATACACTTACATTTTCCACTCTTTTTGGTATAACATAGATATTTTATAATTGTCTTATTTCATACCTGATCTAAGATCATAAGCTTCTATAAAAATTTTGTCTTTCTCGGATTTTCCATAGCTTCCTTTGACTTGGTAATTAAAATATTTTAAATGACTTAGTTCCCTTTTTTTTTTTTTTTTCAATTTTTGCCTTTCCTCTGGTAGAATTGACCTTAGTGGTTCAGTCAGTAAAGAATCTGCCTGCAATGCAGGAGACCTGGGTTTGATCCCCAGTTAGGAAGATTCCCTGGAGAAGGGCATAGCAACCCACTCCAGTATTCTTGCCTGGAGAATCCCAGGGACGGGGAAGCCTGGTGGGCTGCCGTCTATGGGGTCACACCGAGTCAGACACGATTGAAGCGACTTAGCAGCAGCAGCAGAATACATTTATATAATCACTATGGAGTGAATCTTGTTAGCCCTTGGACTTCTTTGGTCATTTACCTTGTTTTCTTTCTGGGTAGAGGGAAACAGAACAGATAAAGAAAGATAATAAAGGCAGATTTATACTTCAGGGAGAAGGAATTCTTGGTGTTAAGAATTAAGGCAAAAAGGCTTGCTGCATACCATTTTTCAATTACTTTTAGAACAGAGAGAAACATTTCCCTTGAACTTTTCTCCTCTAACCCTGAAATCAATTTTGTCTTTTCTAGACTTGCAACAATTTTTTCATCTTGCTGCATAATATGCTGCATATACACTAGACTGCCTTTGACATGTACTAAGGTCCATATAAGAAAAGCCTTGGGGAATATGTTTCTACATTTACTTGGACTATTTACAAGGGAAATATTCATCACATTATAAAACATAATTTTTAAAAGAACATGTGAAAAATTTATCTGAGTTAGGTCAATGAAAAACTCCCTGTGAGATATGGTTGTGTTTTGTCCTCAATGAACGCCAGAGCCCCGTAACACTTTCTATTTTTACATGTTAGCTCAGGAGCCCACAGCTAGCTAGGTTAGACCTGATAACACGGTAACAGGGTAACCATCCCATTGAGCATCCTGGCTTTCGTCTTCTTTTTGTATTATTTCCTCTCAGTAATCCTATTTTGTTTTATTTCATATGTCTTTTGTTATAAGCAATCTCATATTACTTGGGAGGGGGAGGTGAAAAGTATAAGGAAATACAATAGAATTGTTATTCTAAATGTATTTTTTATTCTTATGTGACAGTTGTTCAGTAGCTAAGTCATGTCTGTCTCTTTGCAACCCCCTCTTTGCACTTCAGATATGAACTGCAGCACATCAGTCTTCCTTGTCCTTTCAGTCTCCCAGAGTTTGCTCAAACTCATGCCATTGAGTCGGTGATGCTATCTACCCATCTCATCTTCTGCTACACCTTTCTCCTCTTCCCCTCAAACTTTCCCAGCATCAGAGTTTCTTCCAATGATCAGCTCTTTGCATCAGGTGTCCAAAGTACTGTGGCAGTGGTATAATCTAAATTTTTGAATACTTGTTTATTTCTTTGTAGCATCGTGCCCAGTTTGCACTATCTCATCATATTCAGATTTTTAATTCCTTGATTTGCATCTCCCTTATGAGCTCCCCTGGTGCCTCAGAGGGTAAAGAATCTCCTTGTAATGCAGGAGACCCTGGTTTGATCCTTGGGTCAGGAAGATCCAGGAGAAGGAAATGGCAACCCTCTCCAGTATTCTTGCCTGGAGAATTCCATCAACAGAAGAATTACTGGCAGGCTACAGTCCATTGGGTCACAAAGAGTCGGACATGACTGTGGCTAACACTTCACACTATGAGCTATAGAAACAAACTTATAGACACACACACACAAAGATACCCACTCACACAGCACACTCCTTTTCCCATACACTCTTCTTCAGATACAAAGATCACTAAGCAAAGTAAGTTTTCAGTATGTTTTCCACCATTTGAAACATATTCTCAAGTACTGGATTAAAGACACTAACAAAGTATATTATCAAAAGAGTTAATGAAGTTTTAAAATGAAGTTCTCAAGAATTTTTATTTATTTATTTTTTTAGTGATCCTATCCCGATATTTTTTTAATATAAATTTATTTATTTTAATTGGAGGCTAATTACTTTACAATATTGTATTGGCTTTGCCATACATCAACTTGAATCTGCCACGGGTGTATACGTGTTCCCCATCCTGAACTCCCTCCCAACTCCCAACTCTCCGACATATCATCCCTCTGGGTCAACCCAGTGCATCAGCCCCAAGCATCCTGTATCATGCATCAAACCTGGACTGGTGATTCATTTCACATATGATATTATACATGTTTCAAAAAGTATTAGAGTAAGCCAAAAGTCTATAGGTTATCATTAAGGGCCCTTAACTATTTGCTACTAATAATATTAAATTTTACCTTAAAGTTAACCTAGGTATAGCTTGTAGACCGTAAACCATGATAACTGCATTCCAAACATTCCTTCTTTCACTTCCTTTATATCCTAAACTACTGAGCTGCCCATCTACTCCTCCAATCCCAGCCCCAGATCAAAAAGAGAATATTTTTTCATTTTTTCAGTTACAACCAAGTTTACCCATATGAAAATATCTTCAGCATGATTTCATGATCCTACTTAGGTGTCTTCTTCCGCTTATATTCAGAGAATTGGGGTTAGTATGTTAGTTAAATTCTGAAACTTAAAATGTAGGTTTTAGGTATTATGTTAATAAACTATGAAATAAATATGAACAAAATCTCCCAAATTGAGATCTAAAATGAGTGTAGTTTTCGCGTTTTTCACAAAATTTAATCATGGTTAACTTCAGTCATAGATCATAAAAATTCATATAAAGGAAAAAGAAATTAATATTTCATCAAAAAATATATTAACTCATTCACACATAACATTTAATGTGTATTTATACAGTTAAACACTAGCCCAGCTACCAGATTTATGAAGCATGCAATAAAGGCAAACTTAAAATATAATAATTCTCACTTGACATCAAATGCCATCTTTAGTTGAAAGTCCTAATGCCCCATTATTCCTTAATATCAGAGAAAAGATAAAATACGAGAAAAGGAAAATCAAGAAAGGGTATGCCAGATGTTGCATTCTGATCTCAATTATACAATGCCTGTTTCATGAAATTTCTTTGAAAATTAAAGAAAGAATAAATGAGTATCAATGCACTACCTCTATATCTAAAACTAGCATGCTTAATAAGTTAAAATTTTGGAATATAAAAATTCTACATTTACAGATTTAATTTAAATGCAGAGAAGATAAAGGACTTCACTGTAGCTCAAACAGTAAAGAATCTGCCTGCAATGCAGAGACCAGGGTTTGATTCCTGGGTCGGGAAGATCCTCTGGAGAAGTGAATGGCAAGCCACTCCAGTATTCTTGCCTGGAGAATCCCATGGACAGAGGAGCCTGTCGGGCTACACTCTGTGGGGTTGCAAAGGGTTGGACACGACTGAGTGACTAACACACACAGAGAGGTTGTAAATTACATTTCAGTTCTGAACAACTTTGTTAAACAGAGATGTCTTCCTCATCAAGAGAGGAAATTAAATTTATAAACCTGTGCAATATAAAAGTACAAGTAAAAATCTTAAGTAAATTACTAAGAAAACTTCATACAACATATATTTTGGAGTCTCCATATATTTTTTTCTTGTTTTTCATGCCATTACATTTTGGTAGGCTATAAATATAGATGCAACGGGAACTACACTACTACTAGCACATACAAAAAGTTGGATGAGAAATTTGGATTCGTGATTCTTAATTTTTTTCTAACCCTAAATGCTTAAAGATGTAGCACAATATCAGCAACTCACTATAATGGTGGTGCTCAGTAGTGGTGGTGGTACGTGTGTGTATGGTTTGTGGTGGGAATGGGGGGCCTGGTATGAACAGAGATGCTACCTTCTGTGCTTTTTCTTGGTTTTTCTCTGCTAAAAATCAACCCTAAGTGTGTACTTCAATTACCTCCTTTTTAAAAGTCTCTTATCTTCATTTGGGTCTGAAGTTCAGTCCTACAGAATATAATGCAACTTTGGGCCAACCCCAATCAAAGAGAGCCCAAAGAGAGATCTAAGCTGTAAAAATGCATATGTGGATAAGCCAGAAATGAGATTATATATCAAAGAAGCCTATAAAAACCTGTCTTAGAGGATCCTATATGTGTCAGTTCAGAATCTCCACTGTTCTCACAGAAAGTCCAGCCCATTTTTCTGGAAGCCACTTTGGTCTGTATACACCAGACTTCATCTGTGGTGTTATATTTGATTAACTTCAAGATTATGGCAACACCAACTATCTGTGCTTCACCCAAAGGCCTCCTGGCAGCAATTAGTCTGACAAGAATGCAAATGAAACAATTCTGGTCACCTAGGTGATCATGAAGATGATGGGGGAAATAATGGAAAGAGAGACAAATTGAGAAGTATGCTACAGACAGCACCTTTTCCGGCAACAGATTTCCACCAATACTTTTACAGAATTCTATGATACGAAACAGAGCTAAGGAGGGTAAGGGAAAAGGTAAAACTGGATCTTCAGATCCTAGAAGCTGAAAGAGACTCTTTTTAAAGACAGAGCTGCCCCATTAGTTTTTTTGTAATAACATTTCATCTAACACTTCCTCGGTCAAAATATTTGAAAACACCTAGAGAAATTTAGCAGTTTAGTCCTTTCTGCTTACTCCTATACGTTATTTTTTAACATACATTTCTGCTCAGTATTAATATGTTTCCTCAGTATTTGACACAATTTTTAAATGGTTATTTCTCTTTTTTACCTAGCAGTTAAAGAACAATGAACCAGATATGACTAGATGAGTCAACTATTCCCTAAACATAACTCCTGGAGTTGTATGAATTTCATTTGCTGCAGTCACATTATAATTTACTATTATATAAATGGCTTAAATTACAGCATTTAAACATGTGCCAGGAAATAATACTTTCCCCCAAAGCAGATGAATTGTGAACCTGAAATACTTGATGCACCTTGAAGGTGCTTATCATTCTTCCAAGGAGTGACTTACCACATGATAGAACATTTGATTTGAGTGATGACCTTCCAATAGCAATGAAGAGCATTTCAATTATTTGGAAATGTTACTATGAAAAATTAATTAAAATAAATATTTAAAGTAGATAAATACAGAAGCTTTTCCAGTAGCACTTCCTTTGGGAGGTGTGAAAGCTGGGGACCAAGAGCAATAACAACTTTGACTTCCCTTCCGTAAGTTTCAATAGAAGGGCATTTCTCAACCCTTATCCTTATGCTCTCCAAAATAGTTCAAATATCTGAGGAAATTTGGTTATTTGAGAGCCTCAGAGAAGTGTCATTAAAATTTATATAAAGGAAACAAACAAGCAATATCATAGAAAAACTAAGCATTATTTAGTACAATCAGTTCAGTTCAGTTCAGTCACTCAGTCGCGTCCGACTCTTTGCGACCCCATAGACTGAAGCACACCAGGCTTCCCTCTCCTTCACCAACTCCTGGAGCTTGCTCAAACTCATGTCCATAGAGTGGGTAATGCCATCCAACCATCTCATCCTCTGTTGTCCCCTTCTCCTCCGACAGAGGATAAGATGGTTGAATGGCATCACCGACTCAATGCACCTAGTTTGAACAAGCTCTGGGACACGAGCAAGTTCCAGGAGTAAAGAACTATTTAGTACAATAGTTCAAGTAAATTTGCACATCCTAAAACCTAACCACTTAGAAGTCACTTTTGGAAATTAACGTATATAATATCCCTTATGATCTTGTTTTCATGGCTGGCATAGATCCATGAAATAAAAGAAAAACTAAAAATGCTCTAAATAGCAATATGTATGTATTAATTTACATATATAATAATACATGAACATACTAGATATAAGTATATATATTCACATGCATGCAGGTGTGCTTACTTATGTCTGACTCTTTGTGACCCCATGGACCGTAGCCAGCCAGGCTCTTCTGTCCATGGAGTTCTCCAGGCAATACTGGAGTGGGTAGCCATTCTGTTCTCCAGGGGATCTTCCCAACCCCAGGATCAAACCCTGGTCTCCAGCATTGCAGGCAGATTCTTTACTGTCCGAGCCACCAGGAAAGCTCCAAATACATGTATTTGAATCTGCTAGATATAGTGTGCCCCTAGACTTATTCACCCATTCAATACATATTCACTGAGAACTTGATATCTTCAAGACACTGTTAGGAATTAAAAGATAGGTGGAGGTGATGGTCTAAAAGAGGCTTAAAAAGGAAGTCTGTCAAAATTCAGAATAAATTAGAAAGAAAAATTTAATTACCCTCAGGGGAAAAAATATGATAAAAACATAATCCAAGGTACAGTGGAATGATCAACAAAGTGAAAAGCAGAACACTGGCTGTGATCAGTGTGAACTTTGTCAAGGTCAATTCACCTTCGTGCTTCTGTTACTAAATATGATAAATGAAAATTTAACCATGTGATCTTCAGAGTCCCCTCTAGCTCCAGTATTGGATAAAACTATGCTCCATAAGCCTGATTTAAACCAGAAGGTGCAAATCTCATTCTTCACTTGTAATGGCTTCACTGATGAATAGCAGTGTCAGCTAAAATGAATTCCATGTCTTCTTTCCTTTCCTGACTCCAATTTGATGGAGGTACCAGTTAGCAACAAAATAGCACTGAGGAGTTGAGACTCACAAAAGGACTGAACTGCACCCAATATCATGATACTATGATGGGATTATAGAATCATTATTTTTACACCCAAACATTTTGAAAATAGATAATGAAAACAAACAATGAAGAGTAGATAGACAAGTAGAATGTCAGTGAAAATAACCAGGAGACAAAAGTGTATAATTATTTTCTTGTTTGAACTTAAGAAAAATTAATGTCTAGTGATATTTTATTCAAAAATTTTATGTGCAAATTCAATCATGAAGCCATGGTAATCACAGGATAAAAGATAAAGTTTTATCATTAATTAGAACATGGCTTGGTTTGAAAAAAGTTTGATAGTAAAATCAAGGTTAAATGAAATATCATGAGGCTGTGCAATTAGGTTAATAATGAGGTGCCTCAGGGATCAGTGCTAGTACAGGTGTTCAAATATTTATTAATGACTTGGAAGAAGTTGTGAATAATATAAAAGCACATTTGGATGACTTCAAGATATTTATAGCAATCAAAATAGGTGAATAACTGCTTTTCTTGACCCATTCATAAGCAATTATTTAGCATATTACAGAAAATAATCAACTAGAGCAAATTAATGTGAAGTGGGTGGAACTACCTGATTTTTCTTAATATGCAAATAGCTACTGAAGAAGCTATTGCCTTTCAGGCAAGAGTGGGCAGATCTAAGAAGACATCTGTCCAGTAAACAGCTCTTCATACTCAAACAAACAAAAAATACTGGAATAAAGAATAATGCAATAAAATATTTACCTAAACCAATATGCATTGCTAAAAAGTTTTGCACACCAGAGTCTTGCTCTATTGTTGAGGCAAGGTGTGGCTTCTCAGACTGCACACTAGGATTATCCGGTGTCTAATCTAATGATGTGCTAAGATGTTGTTCAGTCACTAAGTCATGTCCAATTCTTTGTGACCCCAGGGACTGCAGCATGCCCAAATTCATATCCACTGAATCAGCGATGCTATCTAACTATCTCATCTTCAGCCACCCCCTTCTCCTCTAGCCTTCAATCTTCCCCATCATCAGGGTCTTTTCCAATGAGTCAGTTCTTCACATCAGTGGTCAAACTATTGGAGCATTAGCTTCAGCATCAGTCCTTCCAATAAGTACTCAGGGTTCATTTCCTTTAGGAATGACTGGTTTTATCTCCTTGCTGTCCAAGGACTCTCAAGAGTATTCTCCAGCACCACAGTTCAAAAGCATCAATTCTTTGGCACTAAGGCTTTCTTGTGGCCCAGTTCTCACATTGGTACATGACCACTGGGAAAACCATAGCTTTAATTATTCCGACCTTTGTCAGCAAAGAGATGTCTCTGCTTCTTAATATGCTATCACAGCATAGGTTTGTCATAGCTTTCCTTGCAAGGAGCGTCTTTTAATTTCACGGGTGCAGTCACCATCTGCACTGATTTTAGAATCCAAGAAGGTAAAATCTATCACTGTTTCCACTTTTCACCGTCTATTTGCTATGAAGTGATGGGACCAGAGGCCATGATCTTACTTTTTTGAATGTTGCATTTTAAGCCAGCTTTTTTACTTTCCTCTTTCAACTCATCAAGACGCTCTTTAAGTTCCTCTTCACTTACTGACATTAGAGTTTTATCATCTGAATATCTGAGGTTGTTGATATTTCTCCAGGCAGTCTTGATTCCAGCTGGTGATTTATCTGGCCAGGCATTTCACATGATGTACTCTGCATATTGGTTAAATAAGCAGGGTAACACTATATAGGCATGACAATATAAAACATCATACTCCTTGCCAAATTTTGAACCAGTCAGTTGTTCCCTGTCTGGTTCAAATTGTTACTTCTTGATCCACATACAGGTTTATCAGGACACAGGTAAGCTGATCTGGTACTCCCATCTCTTTAGGGTTTCCTACAGTTTACTGTGAGCCACACAAAGACTTTAGCATTGCCAATGAAGCAGAAAGAGATGTTTTTCTGGAATTCCTTTGCTTTCTTCATGATGCAATGAATGTTGCCAATTTGATGTCTGGTTCCTCTGTCTTTTCTTAACCCACCTTGTACATTTGGAAGTTCTTGGTTCATGTGCTGCTGAAGCCTTGTTTGAAAGATTTTGAGCATAACCTTACTAGCATGTGAAATGAGTACAACTGTGTGGTAGTTGGAATATTCTTTTGCACTGCCCTTCTTTGGGTTGGAATTAAAACTAATATTTCCCAGTCCTGTGGTCACTGCTGTGTTTTCCTAATTTGCTGACATATTGAGTGTAACACTTTGACAGCATCATCTTTTAGAATTGTAAATAGCTCAGCTGGAATTCCATCAACTCCACTAGTTTTGTTCCTTGTAATGCTTCTGAAGGCCTACTTGATTTCACAGTCTAGAATGTCTAGCTCTAGGTCAGTGACCACACCATCATGGTTATTCCCGTTATTAAGACTTTTTTTGTATAGTTTTTCTGAGTATTCTTGCCACCTTTTCTTAATCTCTTCTTCTACTGTTAGGTCCTTACCATTTCTGTCCTTTATCATGCACATCCTCACATGAAATATTACCTTGATATCACAAATTTTCTTGAAGAGATCTCTAGTCTTTCCCATTCCATTGTTTCCTCTACTTCTTTGCATTGTTCATTTAAGAAGGTCTTGCTATTCTCTGGAACTCTGCATTCACTTGGGCATATCTTTACCTTTCTCCTTACCTTTAACTTCTCTTCTTTTCTCACCTATTTGTAAAGCCTCCTCAGAAAACCACTTTGCCTTACTGCATTTCTTTTCCTTTAGAATGGTTTTGATCACTGTTTCCTGTACAACATTAAAACCTCTGTTGATAGTTTTCCAGGCATTGTATCTGAATGCCTCAGTTCAGTTCAGTTACTCAGTCGTGTCCAACTCTTTGCTACCCCATGGAATGCAGCATGCCAGGCTTCCCTGTCCATAATCAACTCCCAGAGCTTACTCAAACTCCTGTCCATTGAGTCAGTGATGCCATCCATCCATCTCATCATCTATCATCCCCTTCTTCTCCTGCCTTCAAGTTTTCCCAGCATCGGGGTCTTTTCCAATGAGTCAGTTCTTCACATCAGGTGGCCAAAGTATTGGAGCTTCAGCTTTAGCATTAGTCCTTCCAATGAATATTCAGGACTGATTAGTTTTAGGATGAATTCATTTGGATCTCCTTGCAGTCCAAGGGACTCTCAAGCGTCCTCTCCAACAGTTAAAAAGCATTAATTCTTCACACTCAGCTTTCTTTATAGTCCAACTCTCACATACATACATGACTACTGGAAAAACTATAGCTTTGACTAGATGGACCCTTGTTGACAAAGTAATGCCTCTGCTTTTTAATATGCTGTCTAGGTTGGTCATAACTTTCCTTCCAAGGAGTAAGTGTCTTTTAATTTCATGGTTGCAGTCACCATCTGCAGTGATTTTGGACCCCCCCCCCAAAAAAAGCCTGTCACTGTTGCCATTGTTTCCCCTTCTATTTGTCATGAAGTGATGGGACCGGATGCCACGATCTTAGTTTTCTGAATGTTGAGCTTTAAGCTAACTTTTTTACTCTCCTCTTTCACTTTCATCAAGAGGCTCTTTAGTTCAGTTCTTCTCTTTCTGCCATAAGGGTGGTGTCATCTGCATATCTGAGGTTATTGATATTTCTCCCAGCAATCTTGCTTCCTACTGGTGCTTCATCCAGCCCAGCATTTCTCATGATGTATTCTGCATATAAGTTAAACAAGCAGGGTGACAATATACAGCCCTGATGTATTCCTTTCCCAATTGGAACCAGTCTGTTGTTCCATGTCCAGTTCTAACTGTTGCTTCTTGACCTGCATACAGATTTCGCCCTAAGCAGATCTAGTCCCTTGAATCTATTCATCACCTCTATTGTATAATCATAGGGATTTGATTTAGGTCATACCTGAGTGGCCTAGTGGGTTTCCCTACTTTTGCTAATTTAAGGCTGAATTTTGCAGTAAGGAGCTCATGATATGAGGTACAGGCAATTCATGATATGAAGTACAGTCTTGACATATCAAGACCAAGTCAGCTCCAGGTCTTGTTTCCTGATAAGCTTCTCCATCTTTCCCTTTAAGAACATAATTAATTTGATTTTGATACTGACCATCTGGTGATGTCCATGTGGAGTGTCTTCTCTTGAATTATTGGAAAAGGGTGTTTGCTCTGACCCTGATGTGCTAAATAGTTTTCTATTATCATCCGCTCCTTTCTAACATTTGGTGATTCAGGGGAGTTCCCAAATATCTTTCGAGTGAATGGCATTTACAAGGGCCTCCCCATCTTGCTCCATTCTGAAGTATTTTTGCTGACATTAAGTTTTATGTATTAAAATTGCCAAACTGAAGATCTCGAGCTTCAGAAAAATTAATAGTAATTCCTCTTCATAATAAAACAAAACAACATTCAAAAATAGCATGAATTATATATATTCTACTCCCCTGTCCTAAGATTAATTATTGTGCATTACCAGGAACTCTTAAATGTAGCATAGATTCAATTATAATTCACTCACTCAAAAACATTTTCTGAGTCCTTGCTTTATCTAAGGTATAGTGATAATAAGAAGAATGTAAAGAACTAATAAAACATGGAGCCTGCCCTAAAAGAATTTACAAAGCCAAGTCACCCTTCTCATTAGCTAAGTATTTCTTAATCCTGGTCTATATAGATCACATATAAAAATGCAATTTTATAATAAATTTTAAACATATTAATAAGAATTAGTACTGTTTTTCTAGGTATATATAATAATTTTTAAAAATTTTTATTGGAATATAGCTCTTACAATGTCATGTCAGTTTCAAGTGTATAGCAAAGTGAAACAGCTACACATGTACTTATATATCCACTACTTTTACAAAAATACTCTTAACAACAAGCAACTGTTTTCTGCTACCATTTATCTTTTCTATCCAGGAGCAAACCTGAATGTGCTACTAATTTTCTCATTTAAAAAGTTAACTTGGTAGTCCCCCAATTTTAAAGGAAAATAAAAGATTTCTAACCTGTTTGAAGCTGAGCGATAGGCCAATATAGGTAGAATGAAACCAAATACTAATACAAACATCAGTCTCCAACACACCTCTACAAAATAACCCATCAGTAAATCCACTAATATGGAAAGAAGTATGTGTGGATATGTGAAGTACTGAGAGTGCAATTTTTTTCAAGATTTGGATAAGGACCTCTATTCCCTATATATGCTTCCCCTGAAGTTTCAGATGTGAACATCTGTAGACTTTGGGAATCTCAATGTTAAATGGGACCTTAGACTTCAAATATTGTTTTAACTATAAATTTTCTCTATACTATGTGACATGTCACCACCAGAGACTTTAAAAAAAAAAAAAAAAAACTCCTCATGAATAAAGCCAAAGATTCATGGTAAAAGATAAACTTGGGAAAGTAAGTAACTATGAACTTTTGTTAGAACTTCAAACATATAATTTATTAGTGAGATTTACTAGAAAGTCTGGAACTATATATTTGTAAAGTTCACAATTTGGAGAATGATTCACATAGGAGGTATGAAAATTACACTAATTTCTCTTTCTAGATCTTTCAGTGGCTGTAGGTTATTTTATAGTGTGATTTAAATATAATTTTAGCAAAAGGAAACAAGTAGTAAATGAGAGAATTCATTAGCAGGTAGTCAAGCATACCTAGTCTATCAATCATGCTGCTATTTTTAATTATCAGCAAATTTAATTTTGTCTCTAGGGGAATGAATTTATACTTTAAAGTATCAGTACATCAAATTTAGTTTGAAAAACATTCTAGAATGTGTCTTGATTATAAAATACCAAAAGTACTTCCCATATTAGGTTTCCTTGTTGTTGTTTAGTTGCTAAGTCTGTCTGACTCTTTGCAACACCATGGACTATAACCTGCCAGGCTCCTCTGTACATGGGTTTTCCCCAGCAAGAATAATGGAATGAGTTGCCATTTCCTTCTCCATGTGATCTTTCCAACCCAGGGATCAAACCCACAGCTCTTTCATTAGCAAGAAGATTAGATTTCCTAGGCAGGCAGAAAGTAATGGTATCCCTAATACAAATCAGGGCATTTTAAAACAACCAAATGGTGTTTCTAAAAATATACCTTTGCTCAGGTAAACAGACTTGTCATGGTAATATCAAAAAAAAAAAAAAAAATCTGGATCAGGCCTAAAATTGTAAAAGAGCATATGAAAGGGATACCGAGTTTTGTACTGATTTACACAGAAAAGGCAGATCTGGTTATTTGCTCAAAACTGAGTCCACAGTGATTAAATAAATGTAATGGGCTTTCACACAATTCCAGCTTTTAAATGTCAGCCAATTACTATGAAATGATGCTTTTAATTTGGATAATCTATGTCATATTTTATTTCTCTCCTGAATCAAGTGAATTACTCAAGTTAGGTTCACCATTTTTATCACTCTAGATTACAATGGAAAGTAAGCATCTTATCCAGCCTACACAGTGTTAGGCTCTAGAAGATCAGCCTAGTGACGAAAGGTACATATTGATTTAACATACACACAGACTCTTCAAGGTCAAACGTCAAGTTTAATGAAAGAAGAGTACCTGAGTGAGTGTTAATACTCTTCTCTATACCAGTGCTTCTGGATCTTAAAATACTCTGCACTTCATGAGAAAGTTATGTGGCATTTGAAACTCCTCCGAAAGTGAAAGAAAGCTCTGATGCCCAAATGGAGCAGTCAAGAAAATTGAGCACTATTCAGAAAACAGAATACTGGAGATCTGAGTGCACCTCCTGCATGACAGCGAGAGTTACAAACAAGAAAAGAGAATGAAAAGACTACACCTATTGCATATATCTTCTTTACTGCCCATTCTCTTGATGAATACGATGGTTACACATAGGCTGATGAGATTCCTTTACTGTACAAAGAAAAGCTACTGTTGTTTTATAATACATATCATAAGTCTTTCCTAAACACAGACTACATTTAAGTTGTTATTCAACTATATGGAGAAAGAACTGATGTTGGGGGCACTGAGTCACAATATTGTACTCCTGGGATACAAATGAAGCACCCTTATTGCCAGTAGTCACTACTTGCTAGATTTCAAATAGGAACTTGGATTTTAAATATTTCAGAAAGAACTTCTCTCAAAGTCTCTATTGTCATTTTATCTCTTTCAATTTTTACCACACCAACAATATTCCCTGAGCAAGATTCCAAAAACTCACACAAAAGCATTTCTTCAAATGCCTTAAATCTTCCTCTGCTTTCAATTTCTTAAATGAATTATAGCTCATTGGAACCCTCCCAAGTTGCCCATTCTGCAAAGCTATATTTAAAACCATTTTCTATGTTGCACCTTTTTTTTTTTTTTT